>JAWZYV010014126.1:0-131627 GCA_038373885.1 Cheiracanthium punctorium
TTATTTTCTTTATTTTTTTTTTTTTAAATTTATTCTTAAAAAAAAAAAAAAAAAAAAAAAAAAAAAAAACCCAAGAAAGTAAGAAAGGGACCGTACCCTCTCTTAAAAGTAAGATTCATTCTGATTAATGACATTTTAGATTATTTAACACGTATCTTTCTAAAACTTAAAGGTATTTTGAGGAATTATTACTTAAAGAAAAAAACATTACCTTCTGGCGCTATTAATTCTCGAAGAAATATTTTAAAGTTTAAAATATTAAACTATTTAAAAGTTAAAAAAATTGTAATGGAAGTCACAAAAAATGTGATTTAACCAAGAAAAAAAGAGCTAAAGCTAAGGTAAAAATTGCTAAAAATCTATTTAGCTTGGATAAAACTGCTGTACAAAATTTTTTCTTCATAATTTAAGTTCCTTAAAAATTTTCCTTCATAATCACGTTTTTTCTTAGTTGTATAGAAGCTCCAATATTATCTTAAGCAAATAATTACATTTACACGTTTCACTTTTTATTTCAGCAATTTTTTCTTCGTTTATTTTAAGTTAAATTGCCTTTTTTGCGCTCAACCGGACCGTTTTTACGTCTAAACCCAATCTGCCGAGAATCTGCACGACTGTAACTAGCGCTAAGTGAAATTTAAAGAGTTATTGCTTTTGTCTGTGTGAGGTGTGTAATTATTCCCGCTGTGAAATATGTACAGGCGGTTCGTTCGTTTATTATTCCTTCGTTTTCAGATCTCCTCCCTCGCGGAGATTTAATAGTTACACACGCATGGTGTAGATGGTGTACTCTTCTCACGACTCGGGGTCGTTGGTATGCAGAACTGCATGTGCCTGTGTGTGTGTTTTCTGTTATTTCGAAATTTATTTCACTAGGTATCCATCGCCCCCGTTTTGCGTACGTTGTGCGGCGTTTGAAATTTGATGCTAACTTTTACAAAATTTGGCCGTTTTCATAAAATGAAATTGCGCTGATGGAAGGGTACGTTTCGTGGGGGTGGGGGGGGGGGGTAAATGGTTTTAGTCCGTTTTAGTGATGATCTATGCTTTTGACTCGCGCATGTTTTTTTTTCTAGGGGCAGCACTTGGCCACGTAGACATTCTGCCCGCTTCAAAGGCTCGAAGTTTTGGCCATTTTAAAATGGGGGCACCTAATAGGGCGGCCAACGCTGCCCCCTCTAAGTAATGGGGGAAATGTGTGTTACGGCGCCAATTATCTACTTACTAGAAATCTAGGCCGGAGGTGGGACTGCCCTCCCTTGGAAACTTTCTTAAGGAGTCCTAACTCGTATTTACGCGAAGTTCTGAGAAAGCCACGGAGAACTAACTCCTGCTAGGTCGGCCGGACGCGACCTGGTTTCGAGCCAGGCACCTTCCGTCTCCCAGTTCAAAGCGCTAGCGGCTATGCTATTGGTGCCTTAGTCAGGGGGTGGCGAACCTTTATGGGCTAACGATACCATTTTTTTTTCTAAAGAAATGTTTAATGAGTACATGTCGTCAAATAATTTTGACTTGGTGATTTTGACTTAGGGACCTTTCGATCGTGATATTTCACGGTGAACTTCATTATTTTTAATTAAAATGCAAACCGTTTTGATCGGTGATGTGCCCAAAATATTGTGTCGCGGTGCCATTGGTTCGCCCCCCCCCTGGTAATGGGATCGCCTAATTTGGACAAAGATGAGAGACCTGCACCGGTTTGGCACCTCCAGTGGCATCGTTTCACCGTGGAGTACATTGAAGCCCGGTAGATTTTAGATGCTCCCTTTAGCCCCAGCTTTTCATAACCGGTGGGGAGCCCCGGCCTTGGGGGGGGGGGGTCGCAGAGCGTTCGCTTCTGGGTAAAGGCAAACAGCAAGTGATAATGCATGATTTAAAAATCATCTAATTTATTATTTTTAGTACAAAACAGGTCTATTTTCGCTTAAAATGTTTATTCAGACTTTGCCGAAAGCATGATTTTGTAGAAAAGGCGGCTCAATGTTCAGTGTGGAAGATCAAAAGACTATGTGTGTTGAGAACTTTCAGGGTGGGGCGCCATCGTAGTTATCTTTTGTTGAGGAGGCGCAATGTTAAAAAGCTAGGAATCGCTGCTTTAGCATGTGCGGTCCTTCATTATTCCTGTCGACTAAGTTTTGTCGCCCTCCCCAGCCCTACAAAGGTTGGTGCAGCTTCACCTTTAGTGTACTGATGGGAACTGAGCTTCAACCGACTGGGCCACTGCGAGTTCTTTCTCTCGAAGATAGTTTTGGATGCTCAAACTTCCGCCATTGTTTATTCGAAACTTACCTTTTACGCAATGGACGTAAAATAATGTTGACGTTCGTTAATGGACACGGCGAAAAAATTGCGATCGGGTTCCCTATAACGCGTTAAGAGACTCGTATATCGTCTGCTTTTTCTAATTGTGGTGTACATTAAACGCATCTGAAAGAACTTTTGTATGATTTATTTTATTCCATTTCAACTTGAGAAATAAAACGTTTTATTAAAATAAATCTGCAAATTTAACCCGATTTAATTTAGAAGAATGCATATTAGTTATCTCTGGTGCATACGTAGTATCAAGTAAGCTGTATTTAAGTGAAATGTGAAATGAATTGCTCAAATAAGGTGTGCAGAGGTCGAACAGCGTCGTCTGCACTCCAGGTAGAGCATAGCTCAGGAGCCGTGCAGCACGGATCCCTAGTAGACGAAACGTATCTACCGTGTTATAGGGGGGGTCTACTGTATTTTCAAAATGTCTCACTGTGGCAACGCTAGATCCTTCTGGGCCCACCGTTGTCCCCTAGTAACAACCATTGCCGGAAAGCAACGGTGGGCACAGAAGGATAATCAATCTGTAACCTCGTTTTTGCAACGAGAGGAGCGAACTGGCTTGGAGGTAGCGTGGAAGTTAGTGAAGTACCTTATTGCTGGAGAGCTTAATGAAAAAAAATATCCTTAAAACCTGGAGTTTGAAAAGTAAATTATTTAAAAATTAAGAATTGCTTATCGTATATTGATTATAAGATTTTCACTTAGGAAACTTAGATTGGAATGTGAAAAGAACTGTTGAAAATAATAAAGTTAAATAGTGTACGTAAATGCAAATAAAAATGTTTATTGTAGTAATATTGTTTTTTACATTAGGGTTATTCCATGGCCATAAAAAATCCTAAAAGTGAAAGTTTTTTTGTTACTGATTATTTAAAAATAAAGCTAACGGAATGTTTTCGGCTTTAGAGCATGCATGATAGGATTACAAACTATTAGGGATCGACCGATACCACATTTTCGCCGATGACCGATACCGATACTTTACCTATAAATTCATTTTCAGAAATAGCCGATACCGATACTTTTAAGTTATGGTATCGGCCGATACCGATACTTAACCGATACCGATACTTTACATAATTTAATGTCATTTAAACCTACATCTGTTGGGTAGTTTTTGTACGAGAGTGTAGTTCTCGTTAAAATGAATAACAGAATGATGAAATTTGATCCCAGTAGAAAGCATTAATAAAAAAGCAGTGGATACATTGAAATGTGAATTTACAGTAGTTCTAGTCTTTCTTTTCTATTCAATCATGCCGACGAATGGGCGAATTTATAAAAAGTTGAGCTCTGGGAAGCGTCTTAGTGTGCAGATTCGGAATTCTTTCTCATCGCGTGTCTGTCGATGTAGTGGTCTAGAGTTTTGGGCGATTTTCTCCAGATGTTACGTGAATATGCGTTAGAGTCCCTTAAAAAGTCCTCCGCCCAAGCCCCCCCCTTATAGGTAGATGCCCCTCATTTAGGCTTGACAGAACACAAACACGGGGGGGGGGTTAAAGGGTATATTAATAAGATAATCCATTTCATTTCCAGTGCCGACTGGTGCAAATATTTAAATCAGTTTTTCTCAGCCTCTATTTTGTCGCCTAATTGTTGCCATAAGCCAGATAAAAGGTTTCCATATTAGGCCCAAAACAGCTTCATGCTTGCTCTTACTATATGTGTCTTTGTTTATGGTTCGGCTCATGCCTCGATTTTGTGCTTACAAAATTAAACACATGAAATTTATTCAACTTCAAAGCTTGCAATTTTTATTTAGATTTTTAGCACTTGAGATTTCTTTCAATCACTGGTTTTTTGTCTACGCGAGCGCGTCGAGTCACTTTTTTAGCACTTGAGAGTGCTATTTCTTTCAATCACGGGTTTTTTGTCTTTAATTATAATTCTTTCACAAATGAAAATATTTTTTAGATTACTTAAACTGCATTAAATTGTGATAATGTATAAACTGTACAGTATTATGTAAGTACATATGTATTTAGATATTGTTCATTAAATACGTATGTAAATTCTTCCCTTAAAATGCATAATAAGTTCACATTAATTGTTGGTTTTATTTATCTGCTCCAATTATTTAACAACTAAGTGAATTATTAAATGTTTTAGAAAGATTTCTGTTTAATATGAACTCATATGATAATTTTTAAGTTCTTTTTGAAACTCCGAATATTTTGATTCTCCGGACAGGGTTAAGTCATATTTAATCCGGATGATCCATGTATTTGATCTTTTCCGTACGAAGAACAGGTACACACCGATTATTCCTGTGTTTTCCTTACATATAAACTAAATACTATTCACAAGAAATATGTTTTTTACCCCAAAATTTGAAATAAACTAAATAATAATTAGTATTACTTATTATACTAATATAGCTTTAACTTTTTAAATTAACAATACAAATAATTATTAGATGATATTGATAATTATTACACTTCTCAAAACAGAATGATACACAAATCCTGCGCTCTCTCATTAATCTGATAGATAATAAAATCATTAAATGTTTGATAATTCGTACTTTTGATATTTTGTAATGTTTAAAAAATGAATCATTTAACTTCTGGACCAACATAATTAATGTTCACGTGTGTCGCCAGTTTTCAAGTCACTGCCAAAAAGTTAACTTCTTTGCGACACAAAAAAGGAATAAATTGTTTTTACATATAGGTTTCGTTTATAATTTTAGTATCATTAATTTTGTCATTGAAACAGCTACAATATGAAGAAAAATATTTTTGCTCGTTTTCAAGCTACGCCTTGGAGGGTCTAAATAAAAGATGCTTAAAAATGACGAGATTAAATGAAGGTTGAAGAAAAATCCAAAAATAATAAACTAAATTCAATTTTCAAGTCTTAAAAAAAAGTTGCTACTTAAAGTATCCATATTTAATGAAATTGATCTTCAGTGTTTTTGTTTTTATGATCATTGTTAACATGTTTTTCTGTGATTGATATGAACAAATTTTATCTGTTTTAATTCTAAGCTCTGAGCAGGGGCGGCGTGGCACGGTAAGCAAGGTCTGGGTGCCATCGTCGAAAGGGGGGCCATTTCGAACTAAAACTGAGAAAATATTGATCTAGAACAGTGGTTCCCAAACTTTTTTGTCCTTCTCTTCAAAAATCCTTCAACTAGTTTTTTTTTTTTTTTTTTTTGCGACCCACTACTACATAACGATAACCAATATAGGCTATATAAAATAGTATAGTTTACTATATATATATAAAATACTAAAATTTAATTTTTCCCACCCTTTTCGATCCACCGAAATTGATCCCGTGACCCAACAATGGGTCGCGGCCCATAGTTTGGGAACCACTGATCTAGAACACTGATCTAGAGCCTTTTTTTTACGTTTGCAGAGGGGCACCATGGGGGGGGGGTATGTCCGACAAACGTCATTCGGTTCAAACCCTATCCCCGTTTGCATGCGCAGAAATACGATTCACTTCGGATAGCAGAATGCTACTTTCGGTTTCAAATATTTTCGGCTGACTAATATTAAAATGCCTGTATCTGAAGTTCTATAAGCTAAATAGAAACAAATCCTCAAACGTATTTCGAAGGCTGAAATATTACACTTTAACACACATATGGGCAACCGCCGGCCCGTGGAACATTTGAAAACTCCGTATAAACGATTCAATATCTCATATAAATATCAATTATACGGCCCGCCACTTCACTAAAAACCGCAAGTTTGGCCCGCGACTTTTCTAATATCCTAAAGTTTGGCCCACAACTTTTCAAAGGTTGCCCATACCTGCTTTAACACTTTAAAGGGGGTCATCCCCTGAAATATTAAACGATGTCAGGACCGTCTACCCTCATGCCACCCATCAATTCTATATCATACCCAAGCCGAATCAGATGTCCTTGCACCAATTTCTTAAAATAAAAATTTAAAACATGTCTCTTAAGCGTGAAATCTGTATCAAGAGCTAGACATTCTCCAACAATATCAAAAGCCTATATATACAACAGAATCTCCCTATAACGAAATTTTTCATGGAAACGTAACTTTAAGGCTTAAATGACACTATAAACAATCTCCATATAACGAAGAGCTTATCTTCCCATAGTGAATATTTCAGATTTACCTTTGATTTTTTTTTGTTAGTTTTGAAGAAAATTTAAATTTTTGAACAGACCACTTAGTGGAAGAGTAACAGATAGTAAAAATGGAGACCAGGAAAGTGAAACTGACTCCGATAATGAAGACACTTTACCAGTGCCCGGTTATGACCAACTGGGGCAGCGGGCATTGATAGATTTGGGGGCCCCAAACTATGAAATTTGTTATATTTTTCATAAAATTTTGATATAAAAAAGAATATTTCAGAAAAAACATTTAAAATTGGGGCCCTTTCAAGTCGGGGGCCCTGGGCAAAGTCCCAATTTGCACATATAATAATAAGGCCCTCCGCTTCACGACCAATACCACATCAAACTTTAATGCTTCAACCTTTCAAAACCATTAAAAAGAGGTTTCCAAATGGAAGAAAATGTGCCTCACTCTATTTTCAGCGGACTTTTAAAATGTGAATATTTTTATGAAAATTTAAAATCACAGAATGCAAAACAATAAAAAATAACGGAATTTTGAAGTAAAATAAACGTAAGTGCATTACATATTTTATTCTCTAAATTCGTGGATTGTCTTTACTTTTGAACATTTGATTCATACAATAAAAAGTAAGAAACCCCTAAGTTTAACAAATTTATAATAAATACCAATTTATTTTTAATTGAAAGTCATAATTTAATACTCGTAAACATCGAATTAACTAAAAAGTTTGTAATATTTGCTGAAATAACTGCAAAAATCTCTGTACAACAAAATTTTCTCTTTAGAGAATTTTTTAACTGGAACCGAGCGAGTTCGTTATAGAGGAGATTCAATTGTGTGCATAAATATATGAATGACTTTTTTTTCGAGTCAACACAGTGAGAAAATAAACTTTCATAAAACTGGAATAAAATTATAGCCTACCTCTCGACATTTGTTTTTTGCAATCCTTGCAGATAGCGTATTTAGTGTTGGGCACCAATTCAAAATGATTTAGAAGAATAGACGATTGTCCTGTTAAACTGTCATCTAACGATTCTTCGTCCATTATTTCGACCACACATGGTGATACGACATACATTTAGCGATGGTTAGAATAAAAAAAAAAAAAAAAAACACAGTTCGAAAACACTCGCACAAACAAATGTGCCAATGAAACGACGCCTCTCATCTCATTACCAAAATAAAGATTCTAGAATGGTGTTGCGCCTGCGTTGTTTCTTCTGAAAAGCGAAGTATCGGTTGAAAAGTATCGGTGAAAATGGATGAAAGCAACAGAAACCGATACTTTCCCGATACTTTTAGAATCGAAAGAACCGATACCGATACCTAAAAAAATTGGAGGTATCGGCGCCGATACTATCGGTTGCCGATACTATCGGTCGATCCCTACAAACTATAGTTTATTTTGATAATTAGTATATATATATTGGTAATTTTGGTTATTAAGGGTTGTGACTAACGTATCATTTGGTAGTTTCAATGTTATGTTAGAAGCGAAAAACATTGACGTACGAAAGAACATTACTTCCTGGTCCTTTTAATAAATATGCCGCTTTAATACTCCATCTTAAAAATTAACGGAAACTTTTTTTTTTGTGTGTGTGTGTGTGTGTGCTCTCCCATCACACCTTTATCTTAAATTCCTTCAGATCCGGCTTTTGTTTTGTTCTGCTAATTTTTTTTTACCATTCGTTTTGCACTAATGATGATTTAAAAATCAATAATTAATAACTATCCTTCCGCACTAATGGCGGGTTTTTGAAGTTAATTATGAATGTGGTTTGCATATGCAGTGAGTGTTGATTTAAAAAAAATGAAACAATTGGCTGAGCAATTTTCTATACCGGATCCACGATTAACATCTATATTATGAACTGATTTTCATAATGGTGGTGCTTTAATCTTGTGCGTGGACTGACGGAAAACAATGTGGGTTTTTCCTATTCCGGCTGAGGTCACACCTTTAAAATTGACCTTGATGATGAAGTGTAGAGTAAATTCGAAGCATCCTTCATTAGTTATCAAAATCCTTTCTTGGTGAATTAGTAGCCAGAAACTCGATAAGAATTTTTTTTTCCTCCGAACTCTGTTTCAAAAGTTGAAAATGAGGAACTTTTTTGAAAGACTGTTTAAGGATGAATCATCATTGACTTTTATCGGTTCTATGGGCCGAGGTTTCTGTCCTGAACAGTTTAAAAAGTAACATTTTGCTGCTTGACTAATGTCCTTGCACTCTTGAATTGGTCGATACGCCTTTTTTCCATTAATATTTTAAAATAATTTTATGAGCACAGTTTAATTCGAATAACAGACTTTTAATTAAGTTTACGGCTAGGTACGACAAACTCAAATCTCCGTACCTAAATAGTTCAAAGTTCATTTGCTTGTGCTTGGATCTCTCAAGGTGTTAAAGTCCAACAGGCGTAGATGAAATGCTTTTCTTAATCTATTCTTCATTCAAATCTCCACAATTTTTAATTGGAGAGCTATCCTTCTGTTTGTGATAAGTTATTGTGACAGCTTTTTGTAAAACTCTTAAAATACCCCATCAAAACAAAGAACGAGTAAGTCGAATGCGTGCATTTCATCATGAGACATCAAACTTCTTGAACAAAAAATCATTTACATCTAGTAAAATGCTGGGGAAATTGTATTCGAAGAAGTAGTATTTCATTTCATGGCGCCCTCACTTGCCGCCATAAAAAATAAAAGAAATCCATCCCCATTTCCATATTCATATCACGACGGAATAAAAATTCTATTTTCTAAGTGCCGCGTTTCTTTGAGAAAACTTGAAAAAAAATATCCATGATGTAAGAAATAAAGAAAAGCAGTGTTGAGAAGTAGATAAAAACACAAGCTTTCCCTTTGTTGTTTTAGAGACATTTTAAGTGGCATATCTTGCAGGTTTCTTAATAGCGAATCTGGCGCCCCCTGTGCCTTATTATTTCAGCCGCTTCTCTTTTCTTTCCGAAAACTAGAAACGAAGTTCATTTTTTATGTCTTTTCTTCCACTTTTATTATTTTCTTCTTTCTCGCATCCAAACTACCCGTTTTTGTAGTGTAGAGAATTCGGCATACATTTTGCCTTCCAACACCTTCTCGTCGTTCTGTCTGCTGTTTTCATAGTTTTGCAGAAGTACAATGGTTTCGCTTTGCTCTCATCGCAATTTGCACAACAAAGGACTTCGTGCCTACTTATTACGCCGGCTTTCCAACACTTGTTATACTTGAGGTGAAAAGAATCTGAAAACTTCCATGCGTTTGTCTTTCATTCGCTGACGGATTCTAAAAGTGTTTGCCTTCAGATTTATGTGTGTATTATTTGCAGTCCATGGAAACTGGATTTCTTTGGGAAAAGCAAAATTATATGTTACCTATTTTTAATAAATCGAAATTCCAAATTCTTCCGAATACAGTAGAACCTTGATTGGCCGAAGCTTCAGTTTACCGAGCCGATAATGGTGTCTGATTTTTATTTTTTATTTTTGAAGGGGGCCCCGAAAAACAAGATTTTACATGAAACTAACGAGTAGACTGATATTGTTATTCGCTTATCAGCAAAGAAGCACTATTCCAGGACTAAAAGATTGTATTAAAAGAAGGGTTGTTATAATTTTGCTATGCGGCACAGCCAGCTGTCGTCAAAAAAAGGGTCTCTAGATCTGTGGCACGCGACGAACGTTTCGATTATCCGCCATCTTGCTAGTAGTTAAGTCGAGCGATGGCAACGGCTGCCTTTTTTCAGCATTGGGCAATCTATCCAGCTTTTCTCGCATTCGTCCATTTTTCAGCAGATGTCAGTGCTGTTAAAAAAATCGTGACAATTTTTTTTACGGGAAATGACGTGCTAAAAAGTAAAGGATTCTCGTGGAGCTATGTCACCCGCAACTCTTTTTATAGAAATCAAATCTATTCTTCGTGACTGGCAACAGTCAAAACGTCAGAGTTTGGTGTGCCCAGAGCGGGAACACTGCGCGTTAAAGGGTTAACAGAGATTTTCGATATTCGAAGTAGCGGTCCCAGATAGTTAGGATGATCGAGGTTTTACTGTAGTTAAAAAATTGCGCAGCTGAAATATTTGTTAAACCCTTTCAAGATTGGCGATCTTTTTAAAAATACAGTGACCTCTCACTTATGCGTCTCTCAGTTATACGCGTCTCCCTTTTATACGCGAATGTTGGAATGTCCCGTCACTAGGAATAGAGAAATAATGATATTGGTCTCTCGCGTATAAGCGCTAGTTTGAACTGTCTCTCTCAGTTATACGCGAAAATTAACAGAAAAATTCACAAATCCTGTCACACAGATGCACTTTTTTCCGTCGCCGTCCGCGTATGCACGGTGTTTAAAATAAGGGGAATGTTGGAAATATTGATGAAAATATAATTTCAAGTAAATTAAGGCACAGAAACTGTTTTACACTGAGTTACAAATGATGATGATAAATAAGATGATGCAAACGATCTTCCTGTCCCATCTTATGCTACTGCTTTTAGGAGCCCCAGAAAAATTAATACGTCAAAATGATGACAATTTCTAGTACAATAACATTTTAACGAGTTAGAAAAGATTGCATTACGAACGCTGCCTGAACAAAAAGTAAACTAAAGTATTTGATGACATTCTGATAAAGGGATGTTAGTACAATTAAAGTTTTTCCTGTGTAAAATGAAATTATACGTACATTCTACTTTGGAATTAAAAGTTAAACTCAATTGTATAGCTAAATATATCAAAATATAATAGCGCTCTTTTTAACTGAAAAAATGTTAAGCATAATTATTTTCAAATGTTTTGTCTCTCATAATTTAGAAGAAGAGTTGAAAAATAAGATCTTTTCAGTTGTACGCGACTTTCAGACGTCACTGTAAATGGCATTGTTTTTTTTAATTGCCACAGTAATTTTTTTTTAAGCCTAGAAAAAAATTAATAATTTATGATAAACTATTAAAGCACATGAATATCCTATAACCTAGAAAAATTCTCCTCCATTGTTTATTTTCCTTTCTGCCATATAGGAAATCGATAATTTGTCTTTTATGACATTTTCGAAATACACTTTCGCAATCGGCTTCAGATTAGTTTTCGAGTTCCGTACTCCATTCCGCCGAACATCTGTGTGTTCGTATTTATAGGAGAGATATTTCAGAACTGTCCCCATTAGCTGTGACCTTGAATTCGAGCGATAGATGCGATATACAGTAACCTAATATTCAACAGTAATTACTGTGGCATTTATCAATCTTTTTTTTCCATAGTAGGAGAAAGTATATTCATGTTTTGTAGTGTACCAGTTTTAATTTGAAAGCACTCGATTAAAAATCGCTCTAAATTATTCTTGCAAGTACAGGGTTGTTATGAAACAGCTTCTTCGATAAAAGGACCTCTAGCTCCCATTCCGTCCAGCCAATCGAGATGAGATTTCAGAATTATTCAGCGATATACACTCAGATTGGGATTGCTTATAACATATTTGGGCAACCTCCAGTACGCGGGCTAAATGTCGGAATGTCGCCCTCTCCGGATTTTAATTCGGTCCACGGAACATATCAGAACACCATTTACACCATTGAAGTCCACAGAAACCATTCAAAATTTCCTGTAAATCCCAATTATTCGAGCCGCGACTTCGCTAACATCCTAAAGTTTGGCCACAACTTTCCAAAGGTTGCCCTGGTTTAAAACGATAGAGCTCTCACGGTTACAGTGAAAAAATTTCGAATGCTTCCAATTTCAAAGCCCTATTTTTATTTTATTTTATTCGAATTCTGATCAGTGCATTAAAAATAAATGATGTTGGAACGATACTTGTATGACGACAATTGGCGGCGTTAAACATTAGCAGAGAAGGGCATCCTAAAAACCAAAGTCAACACAGCCAGAGACTGCATTGACAATTCGCAATAATTCAGTGGAATACGGTTAAAATGTGAAACTAACAGTAGGACACTTGCAAAACATTTAATTTTAATAATACCATTTCTCCCTCTCTCTTAAAGCTGTCATTAGGCTCTCCTCTCTTAGGCTTCGGTCTTTCTAAACTCCCGTCGTCTAGACTTGCATTTTTTTTGTTAATTAAGGCTTTTCACGGCCATCAGATGCAAATACCTGATGCTATGCTAAATAAAAAATAGTAAGGTTTTTCTTGTGCTGGGGCAAGCGGGTTCATTATTCAAAAGATTTGTAGACGGTTCTTTGCCAAACAAGTTATTAATTTTTTACATTTATTTTTACAGCTCCAAATTGTCAGGTTAACACTCACCTGAAGTGACATGATAGAGCATGGATTCTTCGTATATATTTTTTTATTTTATCTGAACTGTTCTTTTTAAAAATTATGTTGCATAATATAAAGTGGGTATACTAATTTAAATAGAACGGAGTTTTAAATTACGCCAGGTGTTCTCGTTCCGCGCTAGAATTGCCGGCCTTTGATTTCTGAAGCCTGTTTTTGACTGAGAAATATTATTACGGTTCTGTTTTACGCAAGTTTTTCATTGTAGTTACGCACGCTTTGCAATTCTTTTTTTCTAATGCATTGCGATTGGCTGAGGTTTAGTCGCTGCCACCTGCGTGTTCCGCAAACATTATGTGTGGGCTTGGAACATCTATGACAATCGGATAGGTATATACCACTCCGTGATGTTGGCGTATTTGTCGAAACGCCAAGTATCTCTGGAAGAAGTCGACTTTTCATAAGTTTTTGTAGTTTTTATTTCCCATCATATTTCAGTATATAGCATAATATTAATATGCCCTAATTTTTTTTCTCCAAATCTCGTTTGATTTAATAACAAGAAGAAAAATCCACTGTAGTTTGTTTACATATTAATCGATATATTGATATTAAAGTCGGTTGAGATGGCGACAGACTATGGCATTCAGAGCGCACCTAGAATAAAAGGATCTGCTCAGCATAGGCGTAGCGTTGAGGGAGTGCACAGGGGGCACTTGCTCCGCAACTTTGCCTCAAAATCTTTTGATTTTCAAAATGTGTTCCAAAATTCAAAAGAAACTTCCCTTTCTATTCTTGAATTCTTTATGCGCTTCACCCCAAAATTAAAGGTACCAAGGGTGGGTCTGGGCCACAGATTCTCACCCACATGAGAATATCGAAGCCAGTCGTCTCTATAGTCTTGATTTTCATGACTTTTTTAATGATATGAATTAACTTTGGAATTGCTTAAATATATAAAGTAATGATCCTATTTAGAGCTCTTTCTACAGATTAATTCTTAGTTTTATATAGAAAGTGCAGAGTTAAAATAAAACATGCATTTTAAGAATTCCTTCAAAAAGTCAGCATTACATAATAGCTTTGCATACGTAAAATTTTTGCGTTTTAATATTCCAACTTAAATATCTATTCAGTTGTAGTAAAGTTTAAGCCTCATTACTTAAAAGTATATCTTCCATTAATCACGCATTAAAAGAAACAAACCCGAAAAAGAATAATAAAAATAACCTATCATTTGCGATCAGGGAGCCATTTCTTTCGCAAATGGATCATCAGTGGAAGAATTTTTCCGAATGCATCTCGCCCCTCCCCCTCCCTCCCTCCTTTCCTCTTGCAAAACTTACTAACTTCCAAAATTCCTGATCAGTCATTGCGCAGTAGCAGCTCTTTGCTATCTATAAACTCTGTTCGGAATTTTCCATCCGCCGCTGGAGACTCACTTTTGGAATCATTAGTGTACATCTCTGAGCGCAAGGAAAAATTCTTATGGATATAAAACTAACCTTAGGATCTTAAAAGGAGAGGCATCGAAATGTTGTAAAAGTCTTCTCTTTTTTTGTTTTGTTTTGTTCTTATTTCGTTTCGCGTCTTCCTCCTTGGAGCCCATCCGAGTTTGTAGTTGCAGGAGGTCCCAAATGCATTATGCATATTGAAGAGGCGTTTTGTAAGAAAGTAACGCCTGCAGGTGAAAAGAAAGTTGGAGTTTTTGAAAAATAACTATAATGAGAAACAGTTTTGGGGAGTCTTGTACAGTTCGGTTGTTAGCTTAAGAAAAGTTATCTCTGAAACTTCTATCGTATTAGCATTGCGCTCGCTCTTAAAGCAATTATTTTTTCTTTTGGGAACTTGCATTGTCCCAGAGTAGTCCGAATTATTTATGGTATGGAAAAGTTGCCATAGACTAACCATGCAAATGTAAGTCGATGAATGTCATTGATGAATATTTAGGGTTTGCACTCGAATTTTCAGGTTAAAAAAAACGTAATTTGAGAAAATGCAAGTGCTTTAACTATCGAGAGAGGGTTAGTTAAAGAACAATCATGATTTTACCCAAAATGCTTTATTAAAAAAACTTTTTTCAGTAAAATAATTTTCACAAAAATAATTTTATTTATTTATTTTTAATTTTGAAAAGTCAGACTGCTTTCTCTCTGAATAAACTCAAATTTTTGCATTACTTTCTTTTAAAAATTCCAACTTATGAACTCAATGTAGCGCCCATGATGCACTTAACCCTCAAAGGAATTTAAGACAATCATCCTTAACCTGGGTACCTGGTTCGTAAAAATACTTGTCCTTTACTGTACGTGTTCTTCCAAATAAAATCTTTTTAAGTTCCCACTTCGCTGCCGCGCTACCTTTTCGAATAATACATGAAGCCATTTGTTTTTCAATTCTTTCAGAACTGCTCTTCTGCGTATTTTTCCTTTTTACAGCAGAATGTGTTTGTGTTTATGCTACCTTCTACACTTTAGGAGAACGTCTGCTGCTTTGCTTTGTTATATTTTATGACAATGCAACTACATTGAAAGTAAAAGCGAAGGGGGAAAAAGTAGTTAAAAATCTTGTATGAAATATTTAGACATGCGGATTGGTACGTGAGTTGGTATATTTGCGTCGTTTCCCTACATTGCTTTGTAATATTAAGATTATTTGAGATACCGATATTTGAATCTTACACAAAGATTTTATTTATTCTTTCACTCGTTCAACCTTTTGTTTTTCTAAATTTATTTTATATGTTGAGTTAGGATATGAAGAATCGTAAAAATGGAGTTCCGACGTCGTAATTTCCCTCCCCAAGCTGTTGCCATGTCGGTTTCATACGTGGATTTAATTTTAATTTATTCAAAATGCGTTAAAGAAAAATTGTTTAGCAAATGCTCGAGCTATAGAAGAAATATATGTATGTTTCCTTCACAAAAATAAAACCGATTTAAATGGCTATTCATTTCCATTTTACCCTATATTTTAATCTGTTTTACCGATTATTTTAATAAAAAAGTCACTTTTATTAAAAATTGGTATGAAAATTCACAAAAATTGGTATGAAAATTCACAAAATTGGTGTTGAAATTCACAAAATTAAGTACTGAAATTTACAAAAATAAGCTATTTTTAGAAAAATGGGACCCTTTAAAAAATTCCTGGATTGACCCCTACCACCTCAATAACTAATATTACTCAAACATTCTGGTAATTAGAGATTAAGATTAATAAAGCACATGCGTAAAAAAGACATACATATGTAAAAAATAGTTGTGCACGAGCGTTTTTTGCAGCTGATGAAGTGCGGACGTTTTGTACCACCCGAAACGTTCGCACCGTACTAATTTTTTTTATACAAGTACATATTTTCTTAATTCTTCATTAATTTTGGGCTTTAACTCTTCCCACATTGCACAACAGCACCCCACTCAGACTGGTATTAACCCTTTGAGGCGCAACCCTTACCCAATGCTGAAAAAAGGGCAGCCGCTGCCATCGCTCGACTTAACTACCAGCAAGATGGCGGACGATCGAAACGTTCATCGTGTGCCACAGATCTAGAGACCCTTTTTTGACGCAGCTGGTCTTTTTTGACGCAGCTGGCTGTACCAGCTGCGTCAAAAAAAGGGTCAATCTATCCAGCAATCTATCCAGCTTGACGACAGCTGGCTGTGCCCGCACAGCCAGCTGTCGTCAAAAAAGGGTCTCTAGATCTCTGGCACGCTATGAACGTTTCGATCGTCCGCCATCTTGCTGGTAGTTAAGTCGAGCGATGGCAGCGGCTGCCCTTTTTCAGCATTAGGCAATCTATCCAGCTATAATCGCATTCATCCATTTTTCAGCAGATGTCAGCTGTTAAAAAGAATCGCGATCATTTTTTTACGGGAAATGACGTGCTAAAAAGTAAAGGATTCTCGTGGAGCTTTGTCACCCGCAACTATTTTTATAGAAATCCAATCTATTCTTCGCGACTGGCAACAGTCAAAACGTCAGAGTTTGGAGTTCCCAGAGCGGGAACACTGCGCGTTAAAGGGTCAAACTTGCCTGCGTAGAAACAGTTTTTGTAGATAGAATTCTGTGTGGCCTTCTGAATTGCATGTTATTTCAAATGGAAGTGAGTTGTGGGGGAGCAGGGAGAGCGAGCCTAGCCTACGATTTCCAGTTGTGGGTGTCGGGAGAACGATTCTTTTTTTTCAATCGTTCGTTCCGGAAGAGACAAATCGTCCTTCGTGTTCCGCCACCCGACCTTGCCGGGGTATCAGGTTTGTGGCATTTCCGATGAATACTGCTAGGTGAGAATAGGTTTAAGAAATCTTCTCGTTCGTTTTTTTTTTTTTTTCGCCTTTTAATTCCGCCTTTAGGCATTGTGGTGAGGTCAGTTACTCTTTTTGTGTGCGTGTGTGGTTTAAAAAAGTGTAATAGTCTCTCTAGGGGAATAGTATTGCGATTACACCATAGTGTGTGAATGTCTTATTTTATTTTTATTTTTTTAAGAATTCTTGCTTGACCAGTACATCACGAGGAAAACAACTCCATAGATTGTTAGTATATTTTCCCGTCTTTATTTTAAATTTAGAACTTTTGTACCGTGAGTCAATGGACGACATCCTGTTTTTGTAAAGCTTCAGACCAAAAAATAAATAAAAGGGTGAAATTTGGATAGCTACTTTGTTCAGCCAATTATTTATATTATTAATATGGGCAGCATGAAAGCATGCTATTTGGATAACATTAATTTCTGTCTACCATTTCGTTACCAATAGTAATCAGCAGATTACACAAGGTATGGGCAACCTTTGAAAAGTTGCTGGCCAATCTGCAGGATGTTAGAAAAGTCGCATAATTGGGATTTATATGAGATTTTGAACGGTTTATATGAGTTTTATACGTGATTTTGATATGTTCCGCGGGCCGGATCAAAAGCCTTGGCGTGCCACATCCGGCCCGGGGGACGTAGGTTGCCCCAGTGGCGGATTATTGGAAGTTTGTCGGGGGGAGGAGGGTTAGTGAGAAGATTGACATATACATTCATTTTTGGAAGTAAAATAGGATCTTTTACATTAATTTCTTGCTTCTCGGGGGGGCGGTCGCCCCTCCGCCCCCCTTTTAATCCGCCCTTGGGTTGCCCAGATGTGGTTTACACAAATGAATAAGTGAAAATGACAGATTTGTTTTTGTTTCTAGTAATAATAGTTTAAGAAAAGCTTTTAAATCTTTCATGTTTTCGCATACCTCGTAAGTGGTACGCCCTGTGGACCTGCTTGCTCTATGCGATATTTCGGTTTCTATTATATTTCATGGATATTTACAAAAATCATATCAAGAGTTTTTTTTTTTTTTTTTTTAAACCACCTTTTTTCCCGCGTGACTCGTATGAATTTAATTTGTTCGTTAAAATGGTGGTTGCATGTTTTATTTTTGTTTTAAATCAAACTTATATAAAACTATAAAGTAACTGCTGTCGACAAGGTTAATTGATTTGGAAAAATTGGCAGTTATTGATAAAAATAAAACACTCTCTTCGGTTTTAAAGTTACGGAAAACTTAATCAGAATTCTTGGAATATTTGCAATGCTCTCTAAAGATATTTTAGTTTGTTGTTGTTAATACAAATAAAGAATTAAATCTTTACACAAAAAAGTCATGATTTAAACTTATTTCTTGAAATTTTGAGTTATTTTTGTGACGTTCAAAAACATACCCATGAAATTTTTTTTCATATAATTTGCGTTTTGATTTCTCTTCTTTTCACTTCAAAATGCTTTATTTCGTATTATAGTGAACATGCATCTGGGTTTTATGTATCTAATTAATTATGTTTGCATATTTCCAAACCTCCACGCATTACCATTTAAGCTGTTTTGAAAATTTTAAGGATATCCCACTGTTCACTGTAAGAAGTATAATTTCTTTCCTTGGAATTAAAAGAAAAAGGCCAGTTATTGTTTCCGAAGGTTTCAGTTGCAACTAATCTATTCTTACGAAAGCTTTTCGATTCACAACAAAGGGACTAACTTTCCGATGATCACTTGGAAACGCGTATTCATTGCCATTTTCTTAGAAAGTCAATTACGGACGATATTACAAACGGAGCGTGCATTTAACATGATTAAGATTAAAAAACTTTTTTCAACCTATCTTCCCATCGTTTTCTATTCATAAGTTATTTGCATTCTCTTTTACTTGCGTGACAATCAGAAACAACGGCAAGGTTTTCGTGAGGGTGGAAAAAGATTTGATGGGCAATTTAAATTGTATTTTGTCATTACCTGCAGATGTTGGTGGAATTACTTTAAGAGTTAGCCATCTTTTTTAAGGCCACAGTTTAGGATTGCTTATTTGTGTGTAACTGTTTATTGAAGTACAAGTATTCAGTGCGAAACACAGTATTGCATTGCAATAGCTGTTGCTTGGAATGAATTTTAAATAAAAAAAATCTGATGTGTCCAACACATGACTTCCTTGCACGTCCATTAGATCAAAAAAATTTCGACGCACTTCCTCTAAATTTATTTGTTTGAAAGAGATAAAATATCAATAATAGTAAGGTTTAGCGATTTCTAGCCAAATATTTCGATATCGCCAAGCTGAGTTCAATTTGAAAGATTTCCTTCTGACACTTTATTTGGCGATATTTCACCAAAAGCCGACAAACTTGAGATAGTCAGCGAGATTTTGGGGATAGCCAAAGTTGTCATTGACCACAGACTTTCAATGAATTGAATGCATCTATACACCTCAATGTATTCAAAATCATTTGGCTCACCATGTAAATAAATTCTCAGTCGATTGCTGTCAAAAAAGATATTGAAAACAGTTAGATATTACAATAGTTCTAAATACAAAGTTAAAAAATCTACGGGTTAAAGTTTTAGAGTTATACAAAATAGGAAATAATTTTTTGCGCCAAATTTGGCGATATTTCGGCGAAACTCGTCAATGTCGACGACATTTGGCGAGATTTTAAGCATGAACCAAACAATGACAGATTATCGCCAAATGTGGCGATATTTCGCCAAAACTCGCCAAGAACGATGACAAATGGCGATACTTTGGGCATGGACCAAATGACTGACTATCGCCAAATTTGGCGATATTTCGCCAAAACTCGCCAAGGTCGAGGACAGACGGCGAGATTTTGGGTATGTACCAAACAATGACTGTCTACAGTTGTATTATAATGAAGATGTCAATAGACATTAAGGTCTTTCTTTTCGGTGGTCCTGTAAATAAACTCTCCAGTAGATTGGAACCAAAAATCGAGATGCACAACTACATGTTACAACATTCTTATATATGAAATTTCATAATAGTTTTTGAGATTTGAGAGTTAAATATGCACACACGTACACTAAAAGTCGCCAAGCTTGGCGACTTTTGGCATAGTTCTTGAGGGAGGCACGTGACCGTGGTCGGACCATTACCTAACTTATGTGGTAGGACGGTATTGTGCTTGAAATGGATGAATGCCCCTAAAATTGCTATTGACCGTAATGTATTGGAAATCTTTTGAGTGTTCCTGTAGCAGAACTATAAATGATAAAGACAGTTTTTTTAATGGAGAAATTCATTTTCTAACTCTTTACAGCATATATCACTTCTGAGTCGTTTGAAATAGCCCAATACCTCTAAAAAACGCTTTGATGAATTTCGGCCCATAGAGCGTAATGTATTTCGAATCTTTTGGGCGGTCCTGTAGATAAACTATTCAGTCGAATGGAACCGAAAGAGGAGGTGCACAACTAGATGTTACAACAATCCTAAATATAAAGTTTCAACATTCAACGCCTAACAGTTTTTGAGATATGCGAGTTTAATGAATTTCGGCCCATTGAGTGTAATGTATTTCGAATGTTTTGGGCAGTCTTGTAGATAAACTATCCAGTCGAATGGAACCAAAAGGGGAGGTGCACAACTAGATGTTACAACTATCCAAAATATCAAGTTTCGACATTCTACGCCTAATAGCTTTTGAGTTAGGCGAGTTTAATGAATTTCGGCCCATAGAGCGTAATGTATTTCGAATCTTTTGGGCGGTCCTGTACATAAACTATCCATTCGATTGCCACCAAAAGGGAAGGTGCACAACTAGATCATAGAACAATCCTAAATATCAAATCTCAACATTCTACGACCAATAGTTTTTGAGATATGCGAGTTACATACATACGTACGTACGTACAGACGGCATGGAAAAACTGGCCACAGTAGACTCGCCACTGGTCAAAATGAGTTGCAGACGCGTTAATATAATCGTGCATGCTAGCCTACGATGAGATGCATCGAAAAAAGTTTTTAAATTAAATTTAGAGGTAGTCAAAATCGGTTTTTATGTCGAAATTTGGCCCCCAAAATTTTTCGGGATCACATTACTTCCTTATACTACGTACAAGGAAGTAAAAATGATATCTGTAAAATGAATTTAGAAGTAAGTCTAAATTAGCATGTCTATTTACACGTTACAAAACTCCCTCTGAAAAGGGTAAAATAAAAGAATTCTTATGTCCGTACTTTTTAGTCAATTTTTTAACTGTTTTGTCTAGAAATACAAGATTCGATAACATTAATTTCTGTCTATTCTATTGTTATTCTTAGTAATCAACAGTCTGCATAACTGAATATTAGTGGCAAGTTACAGATCTGCGAACACTGGTTTTTCTAAATTGTATCAGGAAAACTTTTTTTTTTTTTTAAAGACACACACACACACACACAAAAAAAAAAAAATCTAAACTTGTTTGTCACCAAGGGTATTATTAGTTCAATCTTTACCGATTTTTAAACTTTATTATATTTAGACTTACTTCTAACTATAATAAAGTTTAAAAATAGTTTACCATTACAGGAGCTATCGTCAGTAACGGCTGGTCTAAAGAATTTTTAAGTAATAATTTTATTAACATCAACATTTTTTGAGTAACTTAAACTATTTCTAACTATTAATTACACGGGCGGTATAACTTTGTAGAGAACGTTTGAAGGAACCATTATAGCTGTTGAAGATCTCCCAGGTTCGAGTAGATTTAATTTTGGTTAACTACACCTATAGACAGTTAGTTCAATTTATAACTAAATCGTGGTTTTTAGTTTTTTTAAACTATATTTTTTCCCTTCGAGAGCCAAAGAAAATTGGTTTAAGTCAGAGTTATATTTATGTCTGATACTTTTTAAGGTATAATTCTCAAATTTTGTTTGTCACCTCGTGAGTGTATGGAGCACATTTAACTATTTTAGAAATGTTTTGTACGGGAGTTGTATACAAATTTAAAAAGTGTAACTTAATGAAAATTAACGAGATGTTTTTTTTCTTAACGGAGTCTTATTTACTACCTTATTTTGAACAATTTTTTTTTTTCAATTTACACTGCCCACTTATCTCTAATAGACAAATCAGCCCATTACCACCTTTTTGGGACACCCTATATATACAGGGTGATTCAAAGTAGATGTTAGAGCGATTATCTTTTAAACCGTAAGTGATTGGAACCTACTTTCAACTAGAAAAGTTCGACAGATAAAGAGTAGCTTTCAGACATGGCAATATTTTAATAGGGGCTGTATACATATTAAAATAAGAAATTTAATTTTTATACGGTCCCTCCTTTCCTATCAATTTTTATTTGGAAAAATGTTGCTTTGTGTCTAAAATAAATAAAATAAATCACATGTTTCTGAATAGAGTAGTTATCGCAAGTTAAAACTTTTAACATTTGTCGCCAAGTACTAAGGCGATGTCTTCAAAGTGAGAAAAGAGAAATTACTTTTCAGCTGACATTAATATGTTAGTGGTCATTCGACAGCTGCATTTGAGTCCTGGAAATCCTATTTCAGCTAGAATTTTTCTATATTTTATGTTTTGCAGTTTCTAGTGAAAGTTAACCCACACCATTACTTTGTCATTCTCTATTACATTTTGAAGTTCCTTCTTTAGAAGAGTGACGTAATTAGTGGATGATCCCCTAAAAGGCTAAATAGATAATTTCATAACTCAGTACCTATCTGTTCAGGTAAAATTATACTTGTTAATTTCACGCATTTGAATGCGTTTAACTGCCGATTTCCTACAAAGGGACCACCACAACTCATAGTTGGTCCCCTAAAGTAAAGATATTTTGCCCCTGAAAATAGATGCCAGCACAGCAGGTAAACTGATGTAAGTCGTCAATTTTAACATTGACTATTTCGCTATTTTACCTAGAGGCATGCAATTTTTTTTTAATCAACTTTCTTAGACACAGGGCAACATTTTTCTAAATATACGTGATATGAAATGAGGGACCGAATAAAATTTAAATTTTGTATTTTGATAATTATGCAGCTCCTAGCATCGGCGCCCGCAGAATATTTCCCGGGGGAGGGGGGGGGCAAAGACTCATTTAACGTATGGTTACCATGTTGGAAAGAGCAAAAAAGCAAGGGAAAACACTGCATTCAAAAATCCAGGGGGGGGGGATTTGCCCTATGGCGCAAACCCCCTTGCCCTATGCTACCGGCGCCCATGGCTCCTAGTAAAAAAAAATTGCCATATCTGAAAGCTGCTCTTGATTTGACGAACTTTTCTAACTGAAAGTATGTTTGGACGGTTTAAAAGATAATCGCTTTAACATCTATTTTGAATCACCTAGTGTGATATAGTGTATAAATGTAATTTATTTCGAATCCAGTTTTCGGATACATTACTTCCAATTACTGAAACTGTTAGTGTTGTGTTGGTGATGCTGCAAAATAGAAAACGGATCTTAGTGTAGAGTGGTGAGGTACAGAGAAGTAATTCTGCTTTGCAAGCAAGACCCTGCTCTTTCACAATGCTTTGTTTATTATTATTATTATTACTTTCACTCTGGCGTTGTCTATCACTTTCTACCGACATCTGCTTTATTTAAAGAAGAAATATTCTTTTTTTATCTTCCCGTTTTATTCCAATTAATCAGACCGTGTTATTGGGCAATTTTTCTCATGCTCGTTAGGCGTGCGTCTTCTGCTTCTTAACACGCGTAAACTTACGGGAAAAAATCTTTTTTTTTTTCCCCCTCTTCGGTACGTATGGTAGTTTACGAACGCTACGCTTCGCCCGTTGTGCGAGTGCTTCTTCGTAGAAACCTTATAATAGACAGGCTACTCGTCTGACATTTTGGTTCACACTGCTTTATAATGTCTGGACACTTATGCTGCTGATTTCAAGAAATTCAGATTCAGTAGTCAATTTTCTTACGCATGGATTATGATACGCATTTAACCCTTTGAGGCGCAACCATTTCCCAATGCTCAAAAACGGGCGGTCGTTGCCATCGCTCGACTTAACTATCAGCAATCGTACGCCATCTTGCTGGTAGTTAAGTCGAGCGATGGCAACGGCTGCCCTTTTTTCAGCATTGGGCAATCTATCCAGCTGTTTTCGCATTCTTCCATTTTTCAGCAGATGTCAGTGCTGTTAAAAATAATCGTGACAATTTTTTTACGGGAAATGACGTGCTAAAGAGTAAAGGATTTTCGTGGAGCTATGTCACCCGCAACTGTTTTTATAGAAATCAAATCTATTCTTCGTGACTGGCAACAGTCAAAACGTCAGAGTTGGGTGTTCCCAGAGTGGGAACACTGCGCGTTAAAGGGGTTATATATAGCACTTTAATGCGTATTTATAATCTGAAAGAGTTTCAGATTTTCTTACTTTTTTTTCTCGGTTTACTGGGAACCTGAACATGCGAAATCCTTTTTCGGATTCGTTTGAACAATTGATAGCTGCACGTGAAACCATTTTTAAAATCGGAAAAGTATGACAAAATATGAGTTTTATGTTTTACTTTCCGAACATGTACCATGTAAGGAAAGTGTTGTAATCATGAAAAAATTCGAGATTTTGGTGTATTGACACGTTTTGAGGTCTTCTGAATCCGTTTATGCTATTTTTACGAGATGTATGTATGTGTGTGTGTGTGTGTGTGTGTATGTGAGTGAACACGATAACTCCTAAACGGGGCATTCGATTGAGCTCAAATTGGGTATATATGGTTATAACCCACCGTTGCGAGACCAATATTGATTTTGGTGTGTGTAGGACTTATAGTTTTTCTGCATGGCTACGACAAAATTTCTTTTACATTATGGCATATGGGGGGGAAATTCTTGAAAGTGCGCTAGCGTTTAAATGGTGCATTCGATTGACCTCAAATTGGGTATATATGTTCGAATTATTCATATTAAAATTTATTTAAATGCTCGGTAATGATCTTAATCTTAAGTGTTCGGAAAGTTGAGTAAAGTCACTCCAGATTTTTTTATTATGCACCTATGCTATGCTACATAATGGCTCAAACTCGCGATACGGGAATCAAAATGTCAGCTTCCCAGCCTTACTGTTGTTCTCCCTATATCGGTGCCTCCCGAGGGAGGTTAGGGAAGCGCCCTCTCGCTTTCAACCGTTTTTGAAACTGGATGTCCCAACATCTGGGAGACACGCGTTGCACACGTCTCTTTTCAGTAATGTTCGGGGGGCCCTCTTTCTCTTTATTTTTTCTCTCCGTTTCTCCATCCTCCCAATTGTACACTACCTTTTTTTTTTTTCTCCATGCCGCGCTCACTCCCTCTTCTCCGTGCTCCGATACTTTTGGTGTCTTTTTATCGGGTGGGTTCGTTTCTTCACTTAGGGCGTCGTTAACTGATCTTACTTAGCCTATAAAAGTAAAGTGGAGAATTGTGCGGCTCGAGTGGTTTTTTTTACTTGGCGGTGGTGGAGGCATGTTGGGGAGAAGAATGATTGTGTCGCCCCACCCCTTGTAGTCAGTCATTTTTGTAGCAATAAATGGGAGTGGACGTGTGATTTATATGTTATATAGCTACTGTTAACCCTTTAACGCGCAGTGTTCCCGCTCTGGGAACACCAAACTCTGACGTTCTGACTGTTGCCAGTCACGAAGAATAGATTTGATTTCTATAAAAACAGTTGCGGTTGACATAGCTCCACGAGATTCTTTTACTTTTTTAGCACGTCATTTCCAGTAAAAAAATGATCACGATTATTTTTAACAGCACTGACATTTGCTGGAAATTGGAAGAATGCGAAAACAGCTGGATAGATTGCCCAGTGCTGAAAAAAGGGCAGCCGTTGCCATCGCTCGACTTAACTACCAGCAAGATGGCGGACGATCGAAACGTTCATCGCGTCTACAGATCTAGAGACCCTTTTTTGACGACAGCTGGCTGTGACGCGATGAACGTTTCGATCGTCCGCCATCTTGCTGGTAGTTAAGTCGAGCGATGGCAACGGCTGCCCATTTTTCAGCATTCGGAAAGGGTTGCGCCTCAAAGGGTTAAATGCCCGAAGGCTTAAGTTGTGCTTGTCGCCAGCGGCGTCAGATATACTAAAGGCAGCCCGAAATAAAGGTTTCGACGCTAAATCACATTTAACCTTTTACACGCCAATGTTCCCATTTGGGAACATCGAATAAAAAAAGTATTCAAAAATTTATTAATATAGGCTTGAAAAAAATTAGCAGATAAAGTTAAAAGATGACTTATTTTTTGAAATACATTTTGCATTTCTATCATTACTGGGAAACTGGTAAAAAAGTCGTGAAAATAGTCATTCTTATAAATTGGGAGAGGGTGTACCTTGAGCAACCTCCCCCCCCTCCCTTTAAACTTAAATCATATCTTTACTTAAATTTAAAAATAAATCTTTTATTAATTCTTAATATTTCGCTTATTATTTAAACAACCCATCAGTATATTCCGTCTTTGAAACCAATTTAAAAGTATAGTCAGAAACGAATTAGTCATTTAAATAGTGAAATTTTTTTCACATTTAAATGACTAATATCCTTTAATTAATGCATTAGAAGACAAAATATGCAAAAAAACAAACTAATTTAAAATATGCCTGGATCTCAATGTGGCCTGTAAAAGGTTAATCCTATTCAGAGTCCATCTGTCGAAGTAAAACGGTTTATCCTAATGAGGGCACACCAGTTTTAAAGAAAACCCCCAGGAAAGCCACTTTTTTGGTAAATATTCGTTTAGTTTATTCGGTAAGTTTTTGGATTAAAATTTTTTCCCATATAATTCAAAAACATTATCAGAAAAGAACCGATAACTTTTAGTATATTGCCGCTCTTCTGAAATTGACCACAAATTTTGTTAAAACAACTTTTTTCAGTATTTTAGGGATCGATTAGAGAATAAACTGTGTCGGAAAATGTGTTACTAGTATATGTGTGTGATAGAGTGAGTGATAGCCCCTAAACGGTGAGTTTGATTTATTTCAAATTTGGTATATAAATATTGTAGACGAACCTCGCACGAATGGATTTTTGTGTTAATAAGGACGTATAGTTTTTGTACAGGAGCCAGGGTGGGGGGATATCGGGATATATCTCCCCACCCCCCCGAAATTTTTGGATTAGTGATGAAATTCCGTGTATTTATGCAGATATAAGTTCATATCCTCCCCCCCCCCCCCCCCGCCGAAAAATTTTCCTGGCTACGCGCCTGATAAGGAGCCTCCAAAAAAAGAATTCTTTTACATTATGGCCATGTGGGCGGAAATCATTTAAGGTGTGTTAGTGTCTAAATGGTGTATTCGAATAAGTTCAAATTGGACATGTGTATTGTAGGTCGCTGTCACGTACATGTATATATTTTGGAGTGTGTAGGGCTTTGTTTTTGTACAGGACTACGGAAAAGGAATTTTATACATTACGGCTCATAGATGCAAATTCTTGAAGGTGCGCTAGCGTCTATATGGTGCATCGATTGAGTTCAAATTAAGCGCAGATATAGGCCACTGTCTTACATGCTGTGTAGATTTGGATGTGTGTAGGACTTGCAACTTTTTACAAGGCTACAAAAAAAAAAAAAAGAAAAAAGTATTCTTATACATTGCAGCCTATACACTCAAACTATTTGAAGTGTACGAGCGTTTGAACACTACATCCGATAGATTTGAATCAGATTTACTTTAACGCTTGGTAAAGATAGTATTCGGCTTAAGTCTAGAGGAGTCACTCTAGATTTCTTTAACCCTTTAAGGCGCAGTGATCCCGCTCGGAGAACACCAAACTCTGACGTTTTGACTACTGCCAGTCACGAAGAATAGATTTGATTTCTATAAAAATAGTTGCGGGTGACATAGCTCCACAAGAATCCTTTACTTTTTATTTTAGCACGTCATTTCTCGTCAAAAAAAGGCCACGATTATTTTTAACAGCACTGACATCTGCTGGAAATTGGAAGAATGAGAAAACAGCTGGATAGATCACTCAATGCTGAGAAAAAGGGCAGCCGTTGCCATCGCTCGACTTAAGTACCAGCAAGATCGAAATACGTTCATCGCTGTGCCGCACAGCAAGCTGTCGTTAAAAAAAGGGTCTCTAGATCGGTGGCACGCGATGAACGTTTCGATCGTCCGCCATCTTGCTGGTAGTTAAGTCGAGCGATGGCACCGGGTGCCCTTTTTTTCATCATTGGGAAAGGGTTGCGCCTCAAAGGGTTAATTAAGCAACATAACGTTCCCAGTTGCGTTACTTCGGGCGTTTATTTGACATCTTACAGTAATTAGAGTTAATTTTTGTGTCAGTGTTTTAGCCACGATGAGTCTTCTTCATTTACGAAATGTGAACTAGCGATGTTCCCGTCCAGTGATCCAAGAGGATTGGAGAGATCACCTATTAGATATTAGCAGAGCAGCACGTGCTGTTAGTTCCGAGAACGTAGCGTGCGTCGATCAATGGGCGCATTTCAGAAAGCTGTAGTCATCGGGTTTCTGGCATTTTTTCGCACGTGCGTTTCTGCGAAGCAGCAATGCATCAAGCTCCTCCATCGGGTGGTGTGTAAATGTTCCGCATCTTCTGTGTGTCACGTAACAGTTGCTTAGTGTTTGTTGGACATGCTGTGCATTTTTGCCGTTTTCTATTATTTCGCAGATGCATCAAAGGGCAGGCCATGCAATACTCGAAGAGGGGTGGAAGGGTTTTAAAACCCTTTGAGGCGCAGTGTTCCCGCGCTGGGAACACCAAACTCTGACGTTTTGACTGTTGCCAGTCACGAAGAATAGATTTGATTCTAATAAAAATAGTTGCGGGTGACATAGCTCCACGAGAATCCTTTACTTTTTAAGCACGTCGTTTCCCGTCAAAAAATTTATCGCGATTATTTTTAACAGCACTGACATCTGCTGAAAAATAGAAGAATGCGAAAACAGCTGGATAGATTGCCCGATGCTGAAAAAAGGGCAGCCGTTGCCATCGCTCGACTTAACTACCAGCAAGATGGCAGACGATCGAAACGTTCATCGCGTGCCACAGATCTAGAGACGTTCATCGCGTGCCACAGATCTGGAGACCCTTTTTTCACGCAGCTGGCTGTACCGGCACAGCAGTCAAAAAAGAGTCTCTAGATGTGTGGCACGCGATGAACGTTTCGATCGTCTGCCATCTTGCTGGTAGTTAAGTCGACCTGCCCTTTTATCAGCATTGGGAAAGGGTTGCGAGTCAAAGGATTAACAATTCCTGACAGTCTGTGACAGCGAGGTAAGGCTTAGTCAACAAGGCTGTTATGTCACTTCTTATGATAATGAATTTTCATATTTTCGCGCCGCTTATTACAGCTTGTTTATTGTTCGAAGCATTTCCAGTGTTACAGCAGATTTATGCACAAAACGCTACTTGAAGAAAAAAAAACTAAATTCAAAACTCGAGAATAATTCCAACCTGCGTGTCGTCCTAGTAAGCAAAGCAAATTAACAAAGTCGGAATGTCTACTACTCTTGATGTTCATCAATATGCCGAAGTTACAGTGCTGGACTCTGCATAATTTTAGTAGGGAAGGCTTCCATTATAATATATTTCGTGAGTTGAGATTGAGTAGGGCTTTTATGAAAATGCTAGTTAAGGTTGCTGCGTGCGAAGAACGGAGGAAGAGCTACAGTGCAAGTTCACAGCTTGTTATAAAAATAAATAAATAAAATATCACTGTATTCGATATTTATTTTTATTAAAATGCTCGTTTTCCTGTATAACGAAATTACGAATTCGTGACCTGTGTAATGGTGCGATTAACCTTTATACTATTTTGTTTTCCAGTCCTCTTCGATAGTTTCATATTTTTAGGGATGTAAGATCTTTCAGAAAATAATATAAAAGAGTCTGTTTTTTTTTTTTTTTTTTAAATGCTCAAAATTGTTCGTCGTCAGTTAGTAGGCTTAAAAATAAAGTAAATTTATGTATATACGTGAAAAGAAAAAAAAAATCGACGTTTTTCTCCACAATGCTTTAGGAACGGTCAACCAAGATGGCTTCTGAAACTTTCAGGGGGTTGGGGCGATCAACACAGATTCGCTCCTCCCTTAAAAAATTTTAAGACTAAAAAACTATAGCTCTACAGGGTTAAGAATTTTTATTGAATGTTTCGCGACTATTACATCTTTAATAGTTTGTGAGAGTGCATAGTAGTCGTAATGCACGTTTAAGCTTCCCATAGGAGAACGACGTAACCAAACATGCCGTTTGAATATTAAATGTAATCGACCCCGGCCTTGTCTGCGTTATTTAATTCCAGACAAGAAAAATAAAGAAAATCGAATGAAGTTTTACAGCGCTTTTAGTCATGCTTTTCTTGTTTAAAAGGACTTCATAGAAAATAACCGTCCGGAAAAACACGCACGCTGCGCGAGCGACGACGCCTTTGGGTGCAGTAAACCTTCCGAGCCAATAAAAATTAAGTGATGCATTTTGTAGGATGTTCTTTTTACTCCTTTATGGTGTGTCAAAGGCCTTTCGGTGCATGTGAAAGTTAACGGCTCCTAACTGTCAGGTGATAATTTGATTGTGTCTGATAGGAGAGCTGTTAAAGTTCCTTTTTTTAATCGAAATATCGTTTTTTTTTTTTAAATCAAGATGAGATAACTAATTTAAAGATACCAAATAAATAAATAAAGAGAAAAAAAAGTTTTTTCTTATTCTTTCATTTGCTCTCGTATTATTGTAAAATAATTTTTAATAGTTAAGTTATTAATTACAATTCATAAAATTTATTATTCATTAATTTATGTAGCTTATTATTCATGAAGTCTAAAATTTTTATGCTGAACTATAGAATTCTAGTAATATGCAGTTTAGTTGTTGTTGTAGCTGTAGTTGTAGAAATACTCCAATTGATTTCTGAAAAAGCATTTTGTTCGAGTATTTCACATAATTTTGTGAGATTTACAAAATGTTATTTAAGGCACTGGGGTACTCCCACTAAAGAAATAAATGAATAAATTAGTATGATATAATCTCAGTATTATATATAGGTATTCGAATATAGAAAACGGTTATTTAAAAATTCAAAAGCGATTGAACATATTCAAATGTGTGTGTATTTAAGAGAATTGAAAGGTACAGGATCCTTTAAGACCACATAAACAACCTTGGCTTTTCGAAGGATAAATAAATCATTCGAAAATTTCAGAACATTCTTAAACAGTTTAAGTACTGTTATTTATATTACAAGGTTATAAAAGGGCATAGGTCTACCATAGATAAGACAGCCTTATTCGGATTTTTGTTTACAAGATTTACCAGTTTATGCTCCGGCACTGTAAATCACTTGAGTGAGAGGGAATCAAAGAGTTAATTTTTGAGCTGGAGCATTTACTTGTAAACATTGAACATTTTTGTTGACATAACTCCTTAGTTTGTTGTTATTTTAACAACGGGCTCTTTCGTGTAAACTCTTTAGCAGCAAGCTTGTACAGAAATTGTCGTTCTGGACGTGAACCCATTAATCATGAACCCGAATATCGTTTATAGTATCTTTAGTACCTGATATTTTTTTAAAAATTTGTCATGCTATATTGATTTATTCATGCTATATTGATGATTGCTATATTGTATTATGTTTTTAGTTGTAGCTGATATTCCTTGTCATCCTCAGCAGAGTTCTGCTTAGTCATTGGAGAAACGTAATGAGATGCATCTGCATTGTTACGTTAGGGAAAGAGTTATAAATTGTTTTCCCACAAAACTTGACAAAAACCATATTCTCTTTAGAAATATTCCTAGCAACATTCAGTTCTTTTTCTAGTAAAAATTAGCTTCTGATGAATATAACTAAACACGTTCTTGTTATCCTTTTATTGTTTTTTATGCAGTAACTTTCAGCCGTAGGAGATTCTACAACTCCGTAACATTAACGTCAAGCGCAAAAAAAGCTGAAAGTTGGCGGCTTCTCTCTCTCTCTCTCTAATATATATATATATATAAGTGCATGCATGCATGCATGCAACGTCAAACTCTGACTCCGAAAGATTTTTTTATGATATACCTCAGGTAATGAAGTAACGTCTAGATACATCTTCCCTGTCATAATGACGGAAACATGTCGTCACTCTCTTTTAAATTACTGTCATTTGGAATGTTAAGCCTAATGAAGTAATTTCAGATTTTTTTTTTTTTTAAATGACTATTTTACCAAATGACTCGTTTTTTCTTATTCCGTAACGTTAAAGAAACTGGGAAAAAGAAGAGTCTCAGACGTGTTATTCTTTATGGTATTTTTCTTGCATTACATTGTTTTCAGAATTAATCAAAATTGCGCAGAAATGAAATTCGTTCTTTCCTGATTTTTTTATCTGTGCAGAAATAACTGTGGATATTAAGAAAAGGTATGAAATTCTGGAGAATTGAAAAATCTGTAATGCATCACCTAAAATGAAATCAATTGGGACCCTGTTGGGGGGGGGGGTTAGTCGATAAGTGTTTTCGACTTTTACATAGGATACTTTTGCTTGTTGTATGACTCGCTGGAACCTGAAGATTTCCAAATTTAGACAAGATATCTGCCGGACACTGAGTTCGGCTTTGACAGTGTTTCTTCCGTATGAATTTCTGAAATGCTGAAATTTGATTGAGAGCAATCAATTTTTTTATAAAAATAATTTCAGAACTCTCTAGTGCTTATGTATGCAGTCGATGTGAAAAACTGGACTGTGTAACGGATGTTAAGATTCTGCATCCAAAGCATAAGCGAGTACATCATAATCGAAAATTTCAGAGGAATTGGGCGCATATCATCTTTTCTAAAGTCGAAAAGGCAAATTTTTCTGAAGTTCTGACACAGTTGTTTTAAAGTAAGATTTTGAGGCAGATTTGAATGGGTACTAGTGTATGTGAGAGACAAGGGAGTAACCAGGGGCAGTGGATATCGAGATATGTTCCCCCTCTCTTCGAAATTTTTGTATTAGTTAGAATAAGGTTTATGTCGTGCAAAAAATTCTATTTATTTATTCACGACTTATTTGATATTGCTGCAAAGAGGAGGTAGCTCTATCTTACAGGAGTTTGGAGAATGGAGTACTATCTTGCAGTTAAAACGCTTTCCTTTGGCACCCGAAGGATGTAACTCTTAACAGTTAGTTTTTGTGTTACTCAAGAAATAAAACTTTCTGTCTCGTTAGTTTGCATTGAGTCCCCAAACGTTATTTACAGTTTTCTGCATTCTTGAATAGTTCATAGCTACCCCTTTTTGCAGCAAACCCTTCAAATACAGTAAGTTGCTGAGATTTTTTTTTCTCTCACAGAACTGTATTGTACCTAGCAAATAGTTTACTTTTCAGTTTCATTATTTTTTTGTGTTCTCTCTTCGTCCCTTCCCTTTGGCGACGTTTCTACTAGATCTGCGACCGATGTCCTACAGATTCCATCCAGCAGTACTGAAATTCTTTCTCACCGAAAGGTTTCTATTTCATTTCCGTGCACTGATATGGATTCTTTTAAAATTAAAATACTTTGTTTGGCAGTGTTGTAGAAAATGGCAGCGATTGCTGCTTTGGTCAGTCGCGAAAATCTGTCGCCACTTAGATTACATTTTCTGGTGCAGAGAGAATTTCGAGGTTTATAAATCTCATTCCGTAAATAGTTTGCTTGAACATGGAACCAGATTGGAAGATGCAAATAATTTACGAGACTAAAATTTTTTCGGGGCAAACTGATGAATACATAACCAAAATAAATTTAATATTTAGTTTTTTTTCATGTGTATTTGTTATTTTAATAATCTCTTCCCTGCAAGCTAGTGCTTTATAAACTTTCTCACTACTGGTATCGAAATATAATTTAGAAAAGTAATATCGCAGTTAAATAAATTAGATTAGATGAGAATTTTTTTCTTGTACAAGGTAGTATTATTATCTCACTGTGTAAGTCTCAAAGTCTGATTAAAAAAAAAAAAAAAAGATTTATATAAATCTTATCAACAGCTGAGTAATTTGAAAGGACTTTGATTACAGGTTTCATGCTTTGTTCACGGGTTCACTTCACTTTTACGTATACGTGTAATACGCCTTGACTTTACGAAGTGTCTCGAAAATAATTAGATTTTTTTTTCTATCCGAAAATCATTTGAAATAACATACGTCGAATTTCCCGTCTTAATTTCTCGAATACTTAATTGATTCCTTGTTGCAAAACCTCAGCCTAATAAAATCAGAAAACCATGATTTTAATTTAAACTTTTTAAGAGAACAATTCCCTGTTTGTTAAAAGTCCTAAGAAATTTGATTTGCACCCAAATTCTTTGTTGAGATTTTGTTAACTTAGTGTCTAATTTCATGTGTTTGCACAATATATATATATATATATATATATATATATAACAAGTAAAACACAAAACATACTACAAATAAGACATATCTCGCATAAAAATATAACAGCTATTAGCAAGAATTAGAAACCAGATTTTGAAGCCAAATACAGTGCAAGAATTATTGTGATAATACAATGGAACGGAAATTATAACCACTGTCACCATCGTCAGGAACCACAAACAGTGGATTATAATTTACAGCAAACCAAATAGTAGGGTTTCGGTTGTGTGGCATATCAGAAGAGATATTTATATATTCCTGAGGTGAACGAAATGTTAAACAAGCCGATATGTGCATGATTAAACTTTTCACAGCTTTCCCATCCCTTTATTACTACTTGGCCGAGATTTCAGAATACAGTATTGTCCATTCAATAAAGGGGTTGTAGAAGACCTAGTTGGCAACAGAATTTTCGAATTCAGGGTTGTATTTGGATTTTTTAGCAGGTAAACATACTGTAAAGTCCCCGGACTTACGAGGCGAGCGGGGTTTCAGGGAGGCACATCAGAGTACCATTTTTCGGCGTTTTCAATTCTGTCTAAAAAAATAGTGTCTTTCAGACAAAAAATTTCAATTACAGAATAAAAACTAATATAATTTTGTACAAGATTGTTTATAGTAGTTTTTTTCGATTAAATAAATAAATTTATATGCCACGCTGTAGCAAAGGAAAGTGAAACATTACATTCTCTTTCGGACTCAAAATTTCCAAATTGTTCTAACTATTATTCCATTAGGTTGATCATTTGAAAATAAAATTATGAATAACTTATATTTAAGTCGGAAAGTTGACAAAAAAATGTGGGAAAAGCAGATTTTTTTTTTTCATAAAACCGCTTCATTATTGTCATTGTGTGAACATAGGTATGTAGTTAGGAAATAAAAATGGAGGAAACCTATCGAAAACTGGAAAAGACAGAATTTTTCGCTAAAAGGCTTTGATTTAAAGAAAAATTTGGGAGAGGAGGTGAATGGGGGTAGACGACATCAGTGCACACTATAAACATGTTTAAAATTTAAACACATGTACGCATGCATAACTACTACTAATTAATGTGAAATGCACTGTTTTGAAACGGATTATCGAACATCTCTTGAAGTTTTCAAATCGCTATAACTTTTAATCATTCAACGATACAGTTACAAACAATCAATAACTGATTTTAAGGAAATTAAGTGCTCTGAAACTTTTATTCTGGAAACATTGCGGTAGAGCTGAAATCTGAAAATTTAGAAGGCAAAGTTGGCGGAAAGGGGTGTGTGAGTGGAAAGATGAGTTTTCCAAAATTTTGCGATGTTTGCTTGTAAATATCTTAATAGCTATTTGGAGATAGGGAAAAAAAGTATTTAACGACTATATATAATGTTGTAGGAAATTTTATCAGCTTTTATTTTGTAATTGAAACTATTATTTTTTTTTTGTACCTAAATGCGCTGTTTTCGAGATAAAATCGAAAAAAAAATAGATCCTTTACGCCTTTCCCCCTCCTCTGAACCCTGCTCGTCTATTAGGTCCAGGGACTTTTAGTATGTTTAACCCCTAGCTAGTCCAAATGTATCTAATCTCCAAAGTTGAAAATTGTGTTCCCAAACTGTCGTCTATACTACTTTTTTGAGCATCCATTCACTGGACTAGTATTATTCTAACATAGCTTATGTATTATATTTCGGAGCTCAAAAATTTTCACAACCTAATAAAAGTTCCTGCTTAGTTTGCTAAAAAGTCTGAGAAATTTCTGAAAATAAACAAATAAAATTGTTGGCTTCCTAACATTTGGGAAACTTCGACTCAAATTTGAAACAGACGGATTAAAACATAAAAACGATACTTTTACTTTATGAAGACGCGTTTTTTTTTTTTTAAACTTCTGGTCTTTTACTGTTTAAGTCTTTCGTTAAAATAACTTTTCCAATCACGCAATTTCCACGTTTCCATTCCGTGTTCTTTTTTTTTTTTTCTTTTTAAAAAATAACTCACTCCAGTACAATTTTGCTGAAATAATAATAATCTCTTACAAAATAAACTGCTGCAGAAACTTCTCAGTTTTTTACAAGCGAAATTCGACGGAAGAAAAAAAAATGGCGTTCCATCGATTGCTTATTCAAATACTAGAGGAGAAAAATCTTGTTCCATTCGCGCGCAAGTGTTTCAGACGGTCATTATTATGGGGTCCTGTTCCGAAGATGGTCATTTCGCAGTGGTTAGTGGTTGTTGTTATTATTTTTACTGGGAAAATAATGAAGCTGATGTGGACGTCCTTGAGGTATTGCTTTGCATTCAGGTGAAAATTTCAGCACTGTGTTTCATATTACGATTTAGACAGACGCGGTCATCTGAAAAAATAAGTATTCATTAGTTGGTGTTTTATTTTATCCCCATCTCACAAATTTTTATTATGTGTTTTGTGAAATAAACAAAATAAAGTGACCGTTTATATGTGTGTTGTTTATAATAATATATTAAATTATTCCCACGTTCAGTTTACATATCATTTATTTTCACAAGTGTCTCTCAAATGTCTTTCGATCTGCATTGCAGTCGACTGCATTTATATGAGAATGCATTTGAAACGTGGTAGCGTTATTTCATAACAGGTCCGTACCAGGGAAAAAAATTGTTTAAAAATTGGTTTCAAATAACAGAAAAGGCAGAATTTTTCACAAATAGGCAGCATTATCATTTTGTCAACAATCTAAATTTCTCGGGTGTGTGTGTGTGTGGGGGGGGGGGAATCTTGACCCCTGCACGAAATTGGCTATGTGCTGTGACATTTTGTTCAGCATGCCATGTTTTTCAAATGTATAATAGATGACATTTTTTGTTAGAGAAGGACTTTTTGTTTGTTTTGTACTCTTATCAACTTTTCAGCTTACTCATTTCAAATTACTAATCTCTAAAACTATATCTCCGAGACTAGTTTGCCGAATAATAGTTATCAACTCCATTTAAGATACATTTAATCATCTCCAAAGCAACAGCACCGTCGAATCCATACATTAAAGTTAAGTTCAGCGAGAACGAACTGCTCTTAATGAAACTTAATTACGCTTTATTGCCGTAACAGCTTCCAGCCCGTTGCACGAAATTAATAATTCATATGCAGGTACTTAAACCTTGTGATTCATTAATGCCCTCTTACTTTACTTGCATTAGTGTACTTTTAGAAAGCGTATGATAAGCTCTCTCTCTCTCTGTTTCACTGGCAAACATGATCAAGGACTAGCAATTATGCGAATTCCATTTCCAGTTCAATTTTTCTTTATGTTCGTAAAAACTGTTTTGAATTTCGCCTTCCAGTAACTAACCCCTTCCGGTAAGATTTAATAATTGAAAATTGCGCATAAAATAACCATTTAACTTTTATTTAAAAAAACTTTGTTTCTTTTTAAAATTCTTACATATTGTTAATTAAAATTATGTTATTGATAATATGGATACAATTGTAATGAAATCCCACTGACTAACAACAGTTTGATAGTGACTTGTGTACCAAAAATTTCTACGATAAGCAATATGTGATAGTGATCTATGATATCAACATAAGTAATAAAAATACTGCCGAATTCAGCCCACTAGAGTCTTTCAACTAAATTTATTATCATATTCAATAAATAACTTTCGTCGCATGACCAGTCTCGAACCTTTACGCAACATAATTGACTGCTTTTTGTAAACAGTATATTAAAAAAAATATATTAGTGACCAGCATACAAATTAAACACGGGAATTCGCCGTACTTTAAAATAAAAATTAATGTTAATAAAAAGTTGTTAATTATAACCATAAAGGGTGTAGACTGCATGACTATTATAGCTCGTCATTGTGCTGTGTGGCAGGAAAAACCAATGGCAACCTATACCATTTTTACCTAAAGTCAAAAAATGATCACGATTCTTTTTAACAGCACTGACATCTGCTGAAAAATGGAAGAATGCGAGAACATCCGGATAGATTGCCCAATGCTGAAAAAAGGGCAGCCGTTGCCATCGCTCGACTTAACTACCAGCAAGATGGCGGACGATCGAAACGTTCATCACGTGCCACAGATCTAGAGACCCTTTTTTGACGCAGCTGGCTGTGCGCGAGCACAGCCAGCTGCGAATAAAATATGTCAGCTCTAGTACTGACTAAACACGTTCGATAGATCAAATATATTCAAACAATTGTTCCTGTTGAAGTTGTGACAGTGCATTGATACTATATCTGCATGTAATTTACTGATAATTTTCAATTTCGTTGTATTATCTACTACCTTATTAAAATAGCCCATGAAAAATAATTAAGCTTCCTTAAGTTGAGTATGCATTGGCACCATTATTCCAGATTTCAATTTACGACTTTGATTTATATCCTAATTGTTGCTTATCTCCTGTCAGTGTTTAATTAAATCGCAGTTCGTGCTTTAGACATCGTGAAATTCCTGTGTTATTGAAATAACAATAAGCCGGCTGTCATTCGTTAGCCGAAGGATTTTTGTTCATCTGTTAGTGCAGTGTTTATATAAATAGAATTTTAATCTACTGTTTGAATACGCTCTTCCATGTTAGCGTGCAGCCTACATTTGTTACCTTGCATTCAGGATTATTTTGAGTTCTGTCGTTCCTTATTTAGGTACGATTATTGCAGAGTGAGATTCGCGCTTATATATATTGTCAGCAGTGTCTCATTATTGGAGTCATTGAAAATTACTTTGTGGAATCATGAATGAGGCATAGCAGCAGGGATGGATGCGAGACGAGACAAAGCTTTGCAGCTGTTTTTTTTTTCGCCTCGCCACCTTCTCTATATAGCTGCTTGGTTGTAGATGTCATCGACTTGCACACAAATAATTGATTGTTGTTGACTAGGGATGCAACGAATATTCTGTTTTTCGAAAAAAAAATGCATAAGTAATTTAAAGAAGTAAGGAATTTACTTATTACTTCTTTTAATTACTTATACATTTATTTTCGATATTTCTTAAATTTACTTTAAACTTAATTTCTATTTTTGAAAGTTTAATATTTTTATTACCTATTATAGTTATTGCACTATTTGAATATAGTAACACATTTTGCAATTCAAAGATTATTTACGATAATTAAAGTGTATAGGAAAATGTGAACTTTTTAAAACATAAAAAATGTAAGGTTTTTGTAGTGCTGTTTTCAATCTATCGAAGCAAAACTGTGTAATAACATATCATTGTCTGGTTGTCAGGTGTACATGATCCTGAATGATAATTATAGTAAAATCATCCAAAAGAAAAAATCCGTCTGCCTACCATTTTATCTACCTATAATCTTCAATTATCATTAACAATATTTAAATTCTAAAATGTGTTTTGCTCAAATAGCAGTAACTGTATCAATTACAAAAATATTGGAATAGTAGGAATTAAATTTAAAATAAATAACAAGTATCGAAAAAGTCTAAGTGATGAAATAATAAGTAATTTTTTTCTAATAAATGAATTAATTATAAGTAATGATGTTAAAAAAAAATGAAAGACAAAGCACAAGCAAGAAATTCGAACCCATAACGCCAGAGTTTGAGTCCTGAGACTTGCCATTTACACCACTATGTTAAAGATCATTGAAATCAGTTTCCCTGCCTCCTCCTTGTAAGATCTTTAACCTTCAATTTCGACAATGAAATTGAAATGAAGTTTGTCGTGTTCCTCTAAGGTTGTGTTCATTTATTGTCTACCCATTTAAGTATCAATTGCTTAAAACTTAGAAGGTATTTGACTTGGCCACACACCCAAAAAAATTTTGCATTTTAGTCATTTGCATATTTAAATTTTATTTATCTTTGTATATCTCTCGTATAAGACTGGAAAAAAGGTCAAAACTCTTCGCCAAGCTTATCTGACTTTTTTTTTTTTTTTTTGTATCATGATTTTGAATTTGCTATCTTAATTGAATGTATTTAAAATTCTTGCTAAAACTCTTCACGAAAACACTCCTTACTAAAAACTTAAGTTAATTTTGATATTTTATTAGATGAAGGTCAAATCGCATTACATTTTTCTTAACTTACAGTTAAAGGAATCGATGCCTGGTAAGTTTTGAAACTTTTTTTTTTCTTTGGTGCTGCTGCTACAGTTTTCTAAACGAAGCTTGTTAACGAAGATAACCATCTGCACTGTTGGGCTCATAAATACAAAATGGGTTCATTAGGAAAGTATTTCAGCAAGTCGTTTGTTCTACTTATCACATGCAGTGCAGATTTTTACCAGCATTTTTGAATTCTTCCCACGTGACATTACGTCGCGTGATATTGTGCACTCCTTTCATGTTGTTGTCCAAAGTTTGTGCCTAAACCGACCGTCAAATTTTCTCTTTCCTTCAGTGAGGATAATAACAATTTAATGATGCAACTTAAAAAAAATATATGAACATAGTAAACTGAAACGGAAATTAGAGTAACAAATTAATTGATGGGAAGTTACTGACCCCCCCGCTGTGTGTTTAAACATCTTATCTCTTTTTAGAAACGAGACCACGCGAGATAAACGTGCTTTTCTTGGTTTACATTGTTTATTTTATTATCTCTTGACTTTTCTTTCAGCTGGGTTGTTGAGCAGATAAGGCTGTTTAAAATTTAATATTCTGAAGTTTTTCATAGTTTTATCATGTTGAACTTGTACACCGACTCCTGTGCCTTATGATGCTATGACACTTGAAAATCATGTGTTTCAGACTTTATTCTTGGCAAATTACAATATTTGAAACTTTTTTAGACCTTCGTTTTTAGATGCTGTACAAAACTGCCAAAATCAAAGAGGGCCTTTTATATTCTCACAAAATATATACTTGTATCTTTACCTAATATTGCTTTTAAGGTTGTTGCCGAAAATTTATAAACATTTATAAATATTGTAAGTTTTGTATTGCTAACATGTAGTGTAGTTCTGGCTTTCCCTGTTAGCCGAATCTCTATAACTTCTGTACGATGTGAATTGTGCCAATTTTCGGCATTATATGCCGTTGCATTCATGCACTTTAAAAAAAATAAATAATTATAAAATCGTGGTGATAATTCATAATAAATATCACTTTATGCAATTAAAAAGTTTTAATTGTAAAGATTTCTTTACTTATATTTTTAACCAATTTTGAAAATGAATATGCAAATATTCCCCCTCCAAAGTACTTGTACAAAAAGAATCGTTATTTGTCCCTAAAGTATACTACTTTACATTTAAAATACTTCTTATACATACAAGTCCAAAATAAAGATTACACACAAAACCTGTAATAACTGAAGAAATACTCTATTTATTGAAAAAATGTGAAGCAGAAATATATTATGGAAGAAAGCATGTGAGCAAGATAACAATAGAAAAGGGTGAATTGTTAGTTATATAAAGGTTATATCAAAAACGGTCTAATCATGATTTTTTTGTATACTGTGGAAGGTTCCCTAATATATCGTACACTACTGTACAAGGCGTTATAGCAGGAGTGGCGAACCAATGGCACGCGTGCCACTGATGGCACGCGATACAATATTTTGGGCACACCACCGATCAAAACGGTTTGCATTTTAATTAAAAATAACAAAGTTCTCTATCAAGTATCACGATCGAACGGACCTTAAGTCAAAATTATTTGACGGCACGTCTATGGCTCATTAAACATTTCTTTGTAAAAAGTGGCACGTTGATATTATCTACATTGTGTCATCTTGATTAGAGCACTTTAAATATAACCTCTATATTAACTAACAAGTCACCCTTTTTCAGGGCACTAAAAATAATGAGTCAAGGCATGGCGAGTGCCCCGGGTCCCAAAGCTTAGGGACCCCAAAATCAAGATAGTTATTTTTTTTTTCCAAACTTAGAAAAATAAAATTTCGTAAGTTTGCGCATCTAATTTTTTTTTTAAACGAAGGAACTAAGTTTGTCTCTCTACACAAAATCATTTGATTCAATAAAACTCATGCATAACAAATAATGAAATTTTGGCTACAAAAGCCATTTTGCTAATGCCTTTTTATGATGTGATGTGGGTGTTGAACAGGATTTCTCTACTACTCAGTCTATTATACAGGGTGTCACAAAAGCTGCGACTAGGCTTTTATTCCTTAAATATTGATCATAGACATGTACAATTAATTACAAAGTTGCGTAAGAAAAACGGCAGAGTTTCATGATATCAATTTTCCGGAGCTGTATTTAAAAAAAAAAAAAAATCAAAATTTGTATACGACTCCTGTACCAAAACAAATAGGTAAAAATAAATAAATAATAAAAAAATTCTCAATCGGTAAAATGTGCCCAATACATTATTTAGGTGATGTACAAAATTTCAGCCTTATCATAAAAAAGCCGAAATATGAAAATAAATGTATGCGGACCATAGTAAAGCCACTTTTCAATGACTCTCGAAGAGAAAAATGTCACAACGAAAGAAAACAATCGTTGGATAAATACATAATACTTACTGGTAATAGCTGTTGCTGGTATTGTATAGTCCCTGGCCAACTTGTTTAAATATATGCCGACTTATATATATCGGGGAGTTATATCGACAGTGTATAAAAAATTTATTAGATTTTACTGGTGAAACTCGTTTTATGATTTTCGGGAATAAGCCTTTTCAAAAATATTTCTTTGTATATTAACTTTTTTAACTCTTCAAATATGCCAAATAAAAACTAAATCAAAAACAAAGTGTAACCTTTGAAATATTGGAGGAGAAAAACGAAATCAAAGCTCATGTGTTAAACATAAAGTCAGTAGATAGGATGAAAAATGCTAAAAACGTGTTCATAAGGGGGCGGGGGGGATTAATTATCATTGCAAATGGTTTCTTAATCACTTTAAATTCAAATCTTTATCCCTCATTTATGCTAATCGACTTTCGAATAACGTTTTATAATTCAGGCCTTTGAGTACTAGCAGACTGCTCGACGTCTGCCCCTCATTATTTTCCTATGTAGCCCTCTTCTCATTTAATTTGGATCAATATGTGATGAGTCAGTCAGATTTTTAAGAGAGTAAAGGTAAAAAAAAAAAAAAAATCTACCTGGGAAAACGTTTTGCAAAATACGCCGACTCATCTGTGGCGGGAAGCACCACCTGCAGAACTGGGATACTCTGACCTTTTTGTTTCCTTTCGCTTGTTTCTTGTCACGATCATAAAAGAGCGAGTTGAGTTGTTGCATTACTTTTTAATGATTTCTCTGTAATGCCTCGTTAGCACAAGAATCGTTCGATGTGTTTTCAGAGTAATAACGCTAAATTATCATAATTAATTTACTTTCGTTTGTGTTTAGAATTAAGCAATTATTTGTCGGCTGGGCTTTTAGGATAGCACTTTTGAGATGCAGTTTATAAAATAACATTTTATAGAACACTTTTTCAAAACAGTGGCAAACAAGTTTCTCATCTTATTTCATTAATGTTTTGTATATTTTAATAAGCATCATGTGTAGTATTTGCATCATGTGATTTTTTCTGTGCCAGTTAAATTTTAGTTTTATTTCCTTCTTTTCTTAATAGAACTATTAGTTAAAAAAAACCACCCTCCACAGTATCACGATTTATTTGTTAGAACGAACTCATGAAGTTTATATGTACGCAACTTTAAACGTAAATAATTTCTCATAGGAACGGAGTCTTAGAAATGTAAGTTAATTGAAATCCGAAATCGCCCAAAATCATGGAGTAGCGTCGGGGGGGGGGGGGTGTTAGTGCCTCTAACTACTTTCAAAATCTTATGATTTAAAATATTTGTTTCTAAATTTAAGACCGATGGCAGGCATAACTATACTGCTGAAGCTATATGGTAAATATATTGGATGCCCCCCTCCCAATTAATTATTTTAAACAGGGCGATATCTTTCACAAATACAGTGAAACCTGTGAAGTTGACCACCTTTGTAAGTTGATTACCTGTCTAAGTTGACCTAATTGACAAAGAAAGGAATTGCTTAATTACTTTAACATTGAGTTGAACCCTTTATACGTTGACCACCTGTCTAACTTGTATGTTGACCAGGCAATTTAGGTAGAACTTGTCCCAAATCATAGTTCGAAACCTTTGTAAGTTGTCCACTTCCAGAATTTTCGCTAATTACCTAATTAATGTTTAACCCTGATAAGCAATATTATTTTATGTGATTTTGATTTAATATTATATAATTTTTCAGTATACTGCATATATGTACCATGTGATTGGTAGATGATGAAATACAAAAATCAAAAAGTAAGTATTGCACCCTTGCTAAATTGACCACCTGTCTAAATTGACCACAAAAACGTGGAACCACTGGGTGGTCAACATAGCAGGTTTCACTGTACTTTAAAGGCTTGATGCGGTTTTTGTTTAAATTGTGTATGTACTTTCATACCCTCCAACTGCTACGGATTATCCGTAGTTTATACGGATAAGTAGCATGAACTACGGAGCTACGGATGGTACGATGTATTTCCAAGAACAGTTAGTAAATTCTATCAGTAAGTGCAACTACTTCTGTTTCTCAATTGATGAAAGATTAATCCTATATACTTAGTCAAAATTGATTTAAAGAAGTTGTACAAAATATGCAAATATAAAGACAAGCATTGTGCAATTTCTCTAAGTAAAATGCATTGGTCAGGAACTTTTTTCCCGAGACCTCCCAAAAGTCAGGAAATTAACTTTCAGAAATTTGGTAGACACCCTGTGTTGAGAAAACCTCTAAAAAGTGGCAGTTTACGACTACTTTAACTCATATATATGTATAGGTGTTTGTGATAAGGGAGTGATGAATATACATTTTGTATGGCAAAAAATTCCTCATGGGGGGTTATGACTCCCCTAACCCCCCCCCCTCCCGACGATATCGCTTAAGTGCTACTGATGAGGTGTAGGCCATTGTTGGAGGGTATGTACTTTAGTAGGTAAATTAATTGGATACAAAATAAAAAATTTTAGTAAATCTAACAATGATAAATGTAAGTTCCTCCTGCGCACGAGGCCCTCTCGGGCAGGACCCTCTCGGTTTATCTTCCCCCTCCTGCCACCCTATTGTTACGCCGCTTCAAACTTACCTTTTCTACTCTTGAAATTGATATGTGCTGCCAACAAAACTTTTCGGTCACGCTATGCTTATCGCTAAATTTTCTTACAATAAAAATTAATATTCTTTTATTCCTGTATTAAAGAATCTAGCTGTGTTACCCTTTGAGGCGCAACCCTTTCCCAATGCTGAAAAAAGGGCAGCCGTTAACGCACAGCCAGCTGCGTCAAAGGGTCTCTAGATCTGTTGCACGCGATGAACGTTTCGATCGTCCGCCATCTTGCTGGTAGTTAAGTCGAGCGATGGCAACGGCTGCCCTTTTTTCAGCATTGGGCAATCTATCCAGCTGTTCTCGCGTTCTTCCATTTTTTCAGCAGATGTCAGTGCTGTTAAAAATAACTGTGACCATTTTTTTTTTTTTTTACAGGAAATGACCTGCTAAAAAGTAAAGGATTCTCGTGGAGCTATGTCAGGCGCAACTATTTTTATAAAAATCATCTATTCTTCGTGACTGGCAACAGTCAAAACCTCAGAGTTTGGTGTTGCCAGAGAGGGAACACTGCGCGTTAAAGGGTTAACAGTCAAGCCATTTTTTTTTCTAATTTGCTATGTAGAATTTAGGATTCCTTTTCGTTCTTTCGAAACGAGTGAAACTGTTTTACGAAACTCTGTTATTGGCGAAATTTCAATACCAGAATTTCCATATCATTCGCATTTGCTCTTATTTTGAAGAAATAAATCTACCTTGGAATATCGGCTCCTTTTGTTGTGGTGAAGAGTTCATAGTATTTGCATACGTTGCGAGTCATCAGCATTTATAGATGGGAACAATAACCTTTAGCTATTTTATTGAAATTTTGGTCGTGGCGTTTGGTATTTGTTCTCAGCACGCTTGAATTTTATTATGCAACCACGAACAGCCCAACTTTTTTTCAGTCTTTTTTTCAACTTTTCAACAGCCCCCCGTTTTTATTATGACTTTTTGACCTTGACATTTAATTCTGGTATTCCTATCTAAATCCTACTAATTTTTGCTTAAATAATTATTCTACTGGAATGATTACTAAACACACTTTCATAGCGTTTGTCTTTATTTTAAAGTAAGCAAATCATTTGGGGGAGAAGGGAGGAGTTAGTCTAAACCGCCCATTCATATATGTATTGTAATATGGATAAAGTATGTATAATTTTCATTTAGTCTCATTTATTATGAAACATCTTTGAGGGAGCTGAAGCTTCCTACATACACATGTAATCGTGATCTTATGCATGAAAATATTCGTTTGATTTAAGATGTGAAGGTTAACCCTTTAACGCGCAGTGTTCCCGCTCTGGGAACACCAATCTCTGACGTTTTGACTGTTGCCAGTCGCGAAGAATAGATTTGATTTCTATAAAAATAGTTGCGGGTGACATAGCTGCACGAGAATCCTTTACTTTTTAGAACGTCATTTCCTTAAAAAAATGGTCATGATTATTTTTAACAGCACTGACATCTGCTGTAAAATGGAAGAATGCGAGAACAGCTGGATAGATTGCCCAATGCTGAAAAAAGGGCTGCCGTTGCCATCGCTCGACTTAACTACCAGCAAGATGGCGGACGATCGAAACGGCACTGCCAGCTGTCATCAAAAAAGGGTCTCTAGATCTGTGGCACGCGATGAACGTTTCGATCGTCCGCCATCTTGCTGATAGTTAAGTCGAGCGATGGCAACGGCTGCCCTTTTTTCAGTATTGGGAAAGGGTTGCGCCTCAAAGGGTTAAACTCGTGAAAGCAGGGTCGTGGACGGGGTATCAGGGTTTGGGTAGCATTAGGACCCTCTCTAAATTCGGATTTTGTGATTTGGATGTCGATAATAACCTTTTTGGTAAGAAATTTTACCTTTTCCACCTTTTGGCCCTTCCTTGATTTTTCCTCTGTCTATGTGAAGTTGTGACTGGGATAGCTTAAAAATATACCGGCTTTAATAAAGTTATGTCCATTTTTTTATTTTAAAAAATATTTATACGTTATTCTCAATTTAAATAAAGCCAAATCAACATTTTACTGTTTCAATTTTTAAAATTTTCAGCATTTAGGTACGAACTATTAAGGAGTACATGTCCCTTAACCCTTTGATTACTAACGGGATACTAAATTTTTCTTTAAAAGCATAAAAATAAGTTTCTGGTGGGTGTCCTAAATGTTGGTTGGGTGTCCTATTTAGCCCGGGCTTGCAAAAAACAGTCCCTGTCTAAATAGTATTATTTTCTCCATTTTTGTCCACTTGTACCCAAGTGCATCCTCGCAATGCTACTAAAATAGATATACATAATGAAGAAAAAATTCGGCTGTTCGAGCCACGTCAGGGGGGAGAACCCCTGAACCCCTCTAATTTTTTTAGTTTCATTATTGCCATATTAAAACGATATTGACTACGTCATTTTATCTCTCATCTTTTGTGTATTTCGCCTGGTAACCCTATGTTGAAATTTTTATGATTGTAACCTATTTACAGAAAAATACATGCGATGCATATTCTACAGCTTAGGAAATATTGTAACAATAGATTAAAGCTGTTGTGAACTGATAGTATTTAAATATATGTAAAAGTATGTCGCATTTTTATGTCGATTTTTTGGGACGCATTTTTCGGACAATTTTCAATAAAGGGGGTGAGAGATAAAATGACATAGTCATTAATAAAATTAGCATTCATTAACCTTTTAGTAAAAACTTGAACATACATTTTAAAAAAATGTAAAACTCTTGTCTCCAGCGCCCCAAAGTAATTTTCATGTTCTTACGATGCATAATTGTTAGCACCCAAGTAGAATTTGGTTATAAAATTATCACTCTTTAGAAAAAGAACGCTTCATTTTTTTTTTCTAGATAAAGCTTTCTGCATGGGCGGGGATAGTACTTATGTCTTTTCCATAAAACCTAAACTGCGAAATTTTGAATTCCTAGAATTTTTCTGCCCTGGGCACTGGCGGCGCGCTTGTGATAATCAGTATTCTAATACTAACTGTGTACTTGTACAGAGATAGAAAAATTATATTTTCCACACAAAAGAAGCAAGATTGCATTGCTCGAGTTTTTCTGTTATGAAGTTTTGTATAACAAAGCCATTTATATTTTAATCATATCATTATTTAGGCTTCTTTGTGTGTACGTTTTTGTGTGTGGGGAAATTCTACTTAATACATTTCAATTAATTTTTCAGAAACTGTAATATTACTGTGCAAATACGTGAAAATGAATGGTTATGACGTTATTTTGCGGATGTTTCTAGCATATTTACAATTTTTTTTTTTCGGTTTCCATTTAGTTAAAATAGGTTGATATGCCAACGAAGAAACAACTTTATTTTTCTTGTTAAGAATAATGATGCTAAACGCGTTTTCTTTTTATCCTAACTAATGAACTGTAAATTCCTAATGCTGCTTTGTTCCTTCGTGCTACTTGACATAAATAGAATTTTCTATCAAGGTTATTGATTGAAATATTCTCCAAGCCTAAAGAGTTTACTTTTAGGAAAATTGTTTACGTATTGGATAATTCATGAAGTGTTCAGAAATTTTCGAAATACTTAACGTATTTAAGGAAAACAGGAACCTGGTTATTTATTTATTTATTTTTGACTGTAACCTACTTTTCCACAATATTTTATTCCACGTCTCAACAACAAAACAAAATAAATCTAAATACTCTTTATTGAACGAAATTATTTCCATTTAGTTCAATAGTTTTCACGTAAGAGTTTTAGATAATTCAAATTGAAATGAATATTTTACCTTGTAATGTTTTGCACCAAACTAAAAACTAGACGAATATAAAAGTACGAATAATACAATTAAATTATTCTGTAATTCATTTTGAGATATTTTTTAATTCTTTTTACTAACATGCATCATTTATTTGGGGGGAGGAGATTGCTAAATACAAACATGTTCATTTAAAAACCTTCGTGCCATTATTTAGAACAGAGTTTAATTTTCAAATTAAACATCCGTTCTTACACTTAGTACTTTTCGTTACATGTTTCTCATAATAAAGATTTAGTTGAAATTAAATTTAATCTTCTGGGAATTTTTCCTTTTACAAACTCTAAGAACTATAGAAATTTTTTGTATGTTATGCATATGATTAAAAAAAAAGATTTTGAATCTTAAGTTTTCCCTTAAAGAGATGTTGCTTTTTTTACATTAAATTGAAATAAATAAATTTTTAACAAGTTTTTAATGTGAAAGCAGTTGCACCTAAACAAAAGGTTTCATACTTGCTAAATTTTAAAGAAAGAATTTCATAGATAACCTTTTTTTCTCCCTTCTTAAAAAAAAAAAAATCCCAAGCAGGCCAGGGGATAGGTCAAGAAGGCCTGGGAATCTCCCAAAATGTGGAATTCTATATCTTCCACCTTTGAGCTTTTTCCGAATTTTTTTTTCTTGTTATGTCCTTGTTCAAGAAAAATATGAGAAATGGACGGTTGTCGTCTACTTTTCTTGTAGCCTTGACGGGGAAATTTCAAAATGTCGAAAAATTTAATTTTAGCTGCTACGATTTACAGCAAGGATAATATGGCTATTTTTACCGTTGAAATAGAGAAGGATCTGTGAAAAGAACATTTTGGGCCCCCTACCCCCTTATGTTATAAATTTTAACCTACGTTGCTAACCTCACATAGATGCTAAATTTCCCATTAATAGATTCCGCAATTTCGGTTAGGCAAAATATTGAAATAACGAAATTATTTTCCGGTCTCTTTAATATAATTGTATGAAACAATAAATTCTGGTCTTGAACTTCCTTCTTAACACGTTCCAACAAGGTTGCGAAGTGTTTACGATCTCAGTTTGTTGGTCCATCTGTGCGTTTGTCCGTGCTCCAACTGCCGTAATTTTGCATAGGTTACTACGAAATATGTTATTCCTGCGTACAGTACCAAGTAGTCTATTGAAAATGGTTTATGTACCATTGATAGATCTTGACATAATTACGTACCATTGATAGCTGACAAGATTATTGAAAATAATTTCGGACAAAGTCATTCTTTAAAGCTTAATTTAGGGATATTTGGGTATTCCAAACGAAACAAAATTGATATAAAGATTACAAGATAAAGCTGTGCATCAATTACAGTACGTCTATCATTGATAGTTCTTCTACAGGAGCATTTTTACTTCCTTGTACGGAGTATAGAAAGTTAATGTGATCCCGAAAAATTTCGGGCACCAAATTACGACGAAAAAACCGATTTTGAATACCTCTAAATTAAAAATTTTTTTCGATACATCTCGTCGTAAGCTAGCACGCACAATCGTATAAACGCGTCTGCAACTCATTTTGACCAGAGGCGAGTGACTACTTTGGCTATCCCCAAAATCTCGCAAACTATCTCAAGCTTGTCGGCTTTTGGTGAAATATCGCTCAATTAAGTGTCAGAGGGAAATCTTTCAAATTGAACCCCAGCTTGGAGATATCGTAACATTTTTCTGGAAATCGCTAAACCTTACTATTACTGCAGTATTTTATCTCTTCGAAACAAAATAAGTTTAGATGAAGTGGGCCGAAAATATTTTTGATTTAATAAGACGTGCAAGGAAGTCATGTGTTTGTCCACATCAGATTTTTTTCTAATGAAAATATGCGAGTGAGAAGTATAAAATTAGTAAATTAATAATCTCTGGAATCGTATCATCTTTTATAAAAAATTCTTTTGAAAGAACGCAAATTTAGCAGTGAAACCATCGTGCCTAAAACCCAGTTTTTAGATCATTGTAAATTTGCCATGCACTCAGCATCAGGAAACAATTTTTGCAGGTACTTACAATATATTTCCCCCCTTAATTAGATTATCGATGTTTTTGTAATATTTCTCCTCTGCTCTGCTGCGCACTAACTCCTTGGTGCACTTGTGTTATTTTTACCCTGCACTTGAGTGTGTCATAACACTGAAAATTAATGCCGGCACTCAAGTGCTGACAACTTCTTAAACCCGGTCCTTTAAAAACCGCTGCATTTTTAAGGAGCAGAAAAACAAGGAACTTGAAAAATTCAAAATCACTTTGGGGCCTCCTTTTCCCCCCAAAAAAGGATGCTATGTTGTACGACGCATCTAAGAATCGGTATGCTCAGTGTCTGCCGGAGAACAAATTAAGCCCTTCTAATGCTTATTTCGGGTAAGTGATATCACTATCTGCTTCAAAAAGGACCCACTTGTTGTTTGTGATAAGTACTAGACTCTGCTCCTTTTAATCTCGCTGTCTCTGTTCTCGCAAATTTACCCCGATGGCTGAGTGCGATTGAGGATTTTTCGCGGTCGTCCTTGGCTAAGCGAAAGAAAAGTTCCCTTAAGCAGTTGTGTAAATAACTAACTGCTTACTGGCTCTCTCAGACATTTCGAACCCTCGATAACGTTGAAAGGGAAAAAAGCGTTTGCCTGTTCAGCAGTGCGTTGCGAGATTTTGTGTACAGTTGTGTGTATGTTGTTGTGACTGTTAGCTCTGAAAACTGGCACATTTTTGTTGTTTGGTTTTGATTGTTGAATGCTACTGCAAAAAATTATTTAATGATGAAATTTGTTTTTTATTTATTTTATTATTTTATTTAAGGTGAGAGGGGGCGAGGGGAATAGAATGGAAAGAATTTTGTGATAGACATTTAAATTCAAGATGTTGAGCATATTTTTATTAGCCCTCAAAAGTAGATATCTTAGTAAGTGGTGGATTAATGCAAGTTTGTCGGAGGGTGGAGGGTTAGTTAGAAGATTGACATATACATCCATTTTATGGAAGTAAAATAGGATCTTTTACATTAATTTCTTTTTTCTCGGAGGGGGCCGTCGCCCCCCTCCTTCTTGGCGCCCCACCGTGCTACTTTTTTGTCAAAATATCTTTGGCGTCCCTCTGCAAGCGGGGCCAGGGTGGTGATAGACCCTCTTCCCCTTTCCTTCACTACGCCACTGCGTTTTGACCTACACTGGAATTAGAATTTACTTATTAGCAAACGGTGAAATTTCCTTGTCTTGGACTTTATTGGAATTATTTTGGGTGCTCCTGTTAAAGAACTGTAAATGCTTACATACATTACAGAAGAAATATATGTTCTGTATAAATGTTGTAGTAATCTGTGCACATTTACGGCTGTTAAGAGCACGGACGGACAGAGATTTTGCTGTTTGTTACCCTTGATTTAAAAAGCATTTTAGCTGCATTGGGAGATTGCCTAGTTCCCTCTTTCTGTTAAGGCGAAACCTTCAGATGGAACATGACAAAGCTACGGAGTCCCGTGTTATCCTATCGGAAAATCGATTTCACACATATCATCCACATCAGTGTCTTGTCCTGGTTTTCTCTCTACCATCTAGCAGCTGGCTCGATGTATAGTTTGCCGTATCTGAAATTTCGATATTTTTTCTGTTTTAAATATTCGGTTGAAATTTGTAAAACCTGTTTTGCAAAAAGTAATTGAATATTTTTAAATATTGGCTAGAAAAATATCAATTTCAGGAACGGCCAACTATACATCATGTCATTAGCTAGATTATGGAGAAAGAAACCAGACAAAATATTAATAACTGTAAATGGTATGTACAGGCCCGGACTGGCTCCTTTGGGGGCCATCGGCTTGAAAAGGGCCCCCTGAGAGATATTGGAAAGGGGTTGAAAGGAATTGAGATTGAAAAGGGGCCCCTTACTGCTCATTTAGAGGGGATAGAATATTAGAATATGTAATATTTAGAATTTAATCTTACGTGCCTAAAAACCACATTTAACTATTTTAGAGATTTTGGGGGCCCTGAATCTTCGGGGGGGGGGGCTCCTCGAGCCGCGAGGTCATCCGCTCCCACACTGCGTAAAGACGTAAGATTACTGGGAAATAAATTATCCAATTACTCTGATAGATATATCAAATTACTCTAATTATAAAGTAGTAACCCATTTTGTGTGGCCTCTCCGGGGCCCCCTTGAGCCGGGGCCGCTCGGTGATCGCCGACCAGCCGACCTGGCCAGTCCGGGCCTGAGTATGTTTGAGTGAAATCGAATTTCTCATACGATAACATGGGACTCCGCAGCATCGTGTAGAATAGTAATCATCCCGTCGACTTGTGCAGGCTGTTCAGCTTTTACATTCATTTTACTTCCGTCAGAAAGCGTCTCTGGTTTCTCTTATTTCCATCGATCTTCATTCACTTGATTGGTTCGTGTTCTACCGACTTGGGTATGAACGTAGCCTTATGTAGCCTTTATTTATCTCATATATTATTAGCCGTTCGATGTTTTGCAAACAAAGTAAACAAACAAACAAACCAAAAGTCAAGAGTGACCGATTTCAGTTGTGTCATTTATTAGACTTAAAATTAGCATTATCCGTGCCTAGCCACGTTTAACTTTCCGGTGTACATCACCATTATTTCCTATTAATGAAGAGCATAACCACTTACGTAGACAATTCGCCATTGAATCATCACTATAATCCCCCTCTGTGTCTCTGCCCTGCCCAGCGATCAGCGTTCATCAATTAAGCCATTCCTCTCCTCCCCGAACCATGTAATCATTTCCTGTTCCCGAAAACGTGTTGCCGCATTTATAATTACTGCGACTCTTTGCCACTCTTGTGTGGACAAACGCAACCACAACAATGGGACCATGAGCAGAGCAGACAATGGCCCGTTGTGGGCAGCTGATTTTTTTTTTTTCGTATTTTGATTTCTATTTCGGCATGACGGTGGCATCCGATGGGCGATTGATTAGAGCCCGAGGTTCGATGTCCTGCCTGCTACAATGTCTTTGGACACGATGGGAAAAGACCTTGGGAGATGCTAATCGCCCATGCAGGTAGGACATGGCATGCACATACGGACAAGAGACTGGGATCAGGAATCGCTCTCGTAGGTGAATCTCCTTGGATTTTCAGGAATGCCTATTAGAAACGCATTACATGGTTACCGATAACGTTTCATATTTTTGCGCTGGAACGGTATTGTAAATTGCTATGTAGATTGGATGCTACTTCCGATTATCAATGCAGTGATTTGAGTGAAATAATCATGTATTGAGTTTAGCTGAAGATTATTTTTTTAATTCACAAAGAATTCCACTATGGTTTACAAAATTACGCTCATGTTGTATTTATATGCATGCTTTTCTGAAGTTGTTCATTTGACCACTTGCATGATCAAGAACCTATTTACGGCCATTGGTGTATGCGATATAGATGCTATGTTAGTGTATAATCAAGAAAAATTCATTAAGTCCTTTGTTTTACCGCCTATTGAGTTACATATTTATTTTGACTCTAAATAATTTAAACTGTAATGACCCCCTTGTACTATCTCATTTATTACATTTTTACATAATTGTGCCTGTGCGCATGTTTCATCTTCGTCTAATTTAAGTAAAACAAACTATGGTGGTGATATATTTCTTTATCATTTGACGTACCGCGTTCTGCATAAAATAAATTACGTTTGGTCCAACTTATGACTCTTAATTATTCGTATACCTACAATTCACAAACATTTATTTGTGTTCCTAGTTTAAATTTATACGCGGTTAAAATTGCAGGTGTCATGTTTTTAAATTTAAGCTTAATATTTTAATTTACCTAATAAATCTAATTGCGGTTAAAATTAGTTCAAAAACTATCCCAGCCGAGTACACTTGCCTCGATATATACATGCCATTTTCTTAATAATTGTTAGATAATGTTAAAAATGTATTAAAAATTAAAAGGTTTTTGACTTCGGTGTTTGTGTGTCTGTTTGTGCTCTAACTATGCCAATATACGTGGATTACTACGAAATTTATATATGTAATTCCTATGTACTTTACTATACACACGGTAAAAACAAATGTATTAACATTTATAGTTCTTTCTCAGGTGCACCCAAAATAATTCCAATACATTACGCGTTCTATGGGCAATCCTTGTTCAAATGGCATTTTAGCGACATTAATCTTTTTCAAACAGAACAAAAACCCGACTATGTTACTTAGGTTTATAAAATAATGCTACCACTAAAAATAGTATACTATGTAGCATTTATAGTTCGTTTACAGGTTCACTCAGGGAATTCCGATATATTACGGCTGGTGGCAGTTAAGAGGCGTAAATACATTTTAAGCACAGACAAAATGTATAGGTACTGTTGTAAGTTTGCCTTTATTAACTTACTAGCTGAAGTACCCGTCCTTGACGGGTTAGTGAATGCAAATTTCCAAAAAGCAAGAACTTTCGTCAGCATTGTAGGAGTACACAGAATGGATGTAGTATGCTGCCAAAGTAAAGAAAGCGAAGTTATAATTTTTATGTATTGTTAAAATATTGCAGGTTAGAGAGTAACTAAGCAGGGGCGTAGCCAAGGGGGGTCATAACCCCCCCCCCATGAGGAATTTTTTGCCATACAAAATGTATATTCTTCACTACATTATCACACACACGTATACATATAGATGAGTTGTTGAGATGAGACGGGCTCAGCCCGAGCCCGGGCCCGAACCGGGCTCGGGCTCTGTAATTCACAATTGCGTTCGGGCTCGGGCGGGCTCGGGCTCGTGAAAGATTTCTCCTTTATTGAACATACTCCTTGAAACAGATTTTAAAAAGTGATTCATGATGAAAATAAAAGTACAGGCAACTCCGGTAATAGTGAACCTCTGGGGACCATCAGATTTCGTCCACTCTATCCGAAGTTCACTAAAACCCAAGTGTCTTCATAATGGATAGAGATACTGTATATGAATCGGGACTAATTGTTTGCATTCACTATAGCCGATGGTTCACTATATCCGATTTCACTATAACCGTAGTTGACTGTACTTATAAAAAAATAGTGCACTGGTGCCTAGAAGGTGCGTGAAGCTCTTTGGATATTTCAGAACGGCGGCTTATATTGATTAGTTAGTCATGAGATCCGACATTATTTGATAAACATGGATATATAAAGAATTAGAAAGCATTGAGAGTTTGCAACTATATTTGTCTTTAATTTGCACAAACGGCAAAATTCATTGAATTCTATCAATGAAGTAGTTGGATTTTTTTTATCTTTAACTGAAATTTCGGGCTCGGGCGGGCTCGGGCTCCGACTTAAATAATATTGCTCGGGCTTGGGTGGGCTCGGATTAAAAGACCTCGGGCTCGGGCTTCAAAAAATGAGCCCGAACTCATACCTAATGAGTTGTAGTAGTCGCAACCCCCCCATGAAAAATTTCTGGCTACGCCCCTGTAACTAAGTAATATAATTTCATTCGCTTTAGTTGTAATTATGTGATGCGCGAACGAATATTGACGCATATTGAAATAATTTTCGCAAAATCTCAAAATCTAATCAACATTTTTGAAAAATTTGAAGCCTAGAATTTAAGTTGAGTGACAACCTATCATGTCACCCGATTTCGTTTCATTCCCTGCAGTCTTTATTTTGTGATGCTGGAACAAAATTTCAGAATTTTAAAACGATTTTCGCAAAATCTCAAAATGTAATCAATATATTTTAAAAATTCAACGCCTATAAATTAAGATTAGCAACTACCTATCATATCACCAAATTTCGTATCATTCGTATTAGTCGTTATTACGTGATGTTTGAAGAAATATAAACGTATTTTGAGAGAATTTTCACAAAATCTCAAAATCTAATAAAAATGTTTAAAATATTGGACACCTATATAGTTTATGTTGAGCAACCATCTATCATGTGACCCAATTTCATATCATTCGCTTTAGTCGTTATTACGTAATGCGGGAACAAAGATTCACTCAGTTTTAAACGATTTTCGCAAAATCTCGAAATCTGATCGATTTTTTTTTTTTTTTAAATTAGATGCTTATAGTTTAAGATGAGTGACCACCTATCATTTCACCAAATATCATTTTTTCACCTTTGCAGTTATTACGTGATGTGCGAACACAAATTTACGCAGTTTGAAACGATTTTTGCAAAATCTGAAAATCTAATCAAGATTTTTTTAAAATTCGACGCCTATGTTTTAAATTGAGTGACCACCTATCATGGCACCCAATTTCATATCATTCGCTATCATTTTGTTTTGCTTGACGATATCATGCAAATTTGACGCGATACCCTCAAATTTTAAATCAGAACCTAACTATGAATGGTGACTTTAGTGATGCTTAAACAAAAAAAGCGTCACGGACAGAATGACAGACAGACAAACTTTTTTTTGAGGATCGCATCGGATTCCCGGGTGCTTGAAACGGATAGAAATCGCAAAATTTTTGAATTCCAAGAAATGTACAGACAAGTCTAATTTTATTTATATAGATTCCTCATTAAAAACTTCTCTTCATTCAAAAGGACGGGAATAATATTTATATTGCTTTTACACGGTCTCATGAATTATACATTAATAATGATGCCGCGTTTTTGAGGTTATGCCGAAAATCTCGCAAAAATATTCGGTGCCTTTTAACGATGTATCTTCGAATTTGGCTTTTAAAGTAAGCAAAAGTATTTGGTTTTTAAAGTCAAGCAAAACAAAATTCTTTTGTTTTGCTTGACGATATCATGCAAATTTGACGCGAAACCCTCAAATTTTAAATCAGAACCTAACTATGAATGTTGACTACTTAACCGACTTGCATGGAATAAGATGCAAATTTTGAATATTTCTTTGACGGACTGTTAATTTTAGCGTTAATTAAACCTCAGGATATATAACAGATCAAACAGCAAATACCTATGACAAAATTATGTTTTAATGTTGTTTTAATGTGATTTAAAGGAAAATACCTTACAGAAATTGTTTTTGAATTTTCGGTGTGCGATTATTCAGAAATAACAATTGTGTAGGAAAGTATTTTATAATCAATGCGTCTGGCACGCTTTATCTTTCTTATATGTATCCAAAACAGTTATTTGAAATGTGCTGAAAGCCTGTACGCTACCTGTAAGCCTGTACAGTAGCGTGTCTCAACAAGCTTGTACTTCTCGCAAAAAAAAAAAAAAAAAAAAAAAACGCAAAAATGTCTGGCACCTTCTGCTTGTCAGTGCGATGTAAACGAAATAAATGACCGTAAGCTTACGTTTCATCAAGGGAGATATTATGCTCGAGCTGGTGCAATTTTTATACTAGACGTGGGCAAACTGTGCCACCACGCACTGCATCCTGAAACGTTGTTCAGTGAAACATTTTTAAGGGCATAGCTTGGTAATAGAGATAAATTACGTCAAGAAGAGTGTTTATGCTCGAGAAAATTTCACCTCTTTCATTCATCAACGTGTCGGAGGCTTTCAAGGGGAAGACGCCTTCTTGATGTTGAAAATAACGGCCTCCAGTTTCCCATTAAAAGTTTTATGAACTGTTATTCGCCATCATAGAGACTGTAGATAAATTTAAAAATAATATACATTTTGAAATTTGTTATTAATAGTCATTAATTGTTATTTTTCACTTATTTTGTTTTGCTTAAAATTTTTCAGACCGGCTTCATGTGTTTTTTGAGGAGACGCTAAACCTTTGCTCCATTTTTTTTTTTTTTAATATACAACCGTGTAATGCATATTATAGCCCATTGACTACACTCTCATTTTTCCGTAATAAAAAGAAAGTAGTTTTTGTGCCTAAAATATGCATTTATAATACATATAAGGCCATCATGGAGATAATTTTTAGTCTAAAAATGTTTGCCATTGAAAACATTTTTTGACCAAACGAGTATTAATTCATAGCGTGTACATTCAGTTCGCTGAATAAAATTTTGCTCGAATTTTTGATTGCTTCTAATTTTTATTGCTAAAAAAACAACTATTAAAAAATAGTAATATTATTACTCAAGAAAGTAGAATTAGGTGATTCCTTTCTTTCGTTTTATGAGAGCTCTAGGGTGGACAGACTAATTTTTCGAATTTAAACTTTTTAAATGATTTTTCTGAGAAGTGACATGCTGAATTTGTTTCTAAATATATTTCCTAGCATAAATAAGCCTAAATGAACTTAATATTTTATTTTCACCTCATTTTAAAAAATCATGCCTTTAATGAGTTAAATATTTTAACCCTTAACGTCCAGCGATCTATTTTTAGACGGTCGCAAAAAGTGTAAGTAAAAAATATTTAAGCGTTCATCCCCCCCCCCCCCCAATTTTCATTTCTTTAAAAAAAAAAAAAAAAAAAAAAAAAAAATCTAATTTTTTCAAAATACTCGGTGATGTCCTGATTGACGCGTTCCCAGTTGAGGCGGTTGACTGAAATTGTCCCGTTTCAGGCGGTGGGGGATGAAGTGTGAAAAGGATATGCCATGTTGCTGGTAGTTACCTCGAAGGATGGCAACGGCTGTACTCTTTTGGCTTTGGGAGCATTTAACCATATTTTTTGCGATCAGCAGTTGAAAGCCTTGGAAAGAGGTGGTTTCATGGCGCGACCACCGAGCGCCTAAAGGGTTAAAAGTTTCGGAATTTCATTGTGCAAATGTAACAAAGGATCCACTTGCACTGATCTAACAGAAAGAGCGGTTGGAGCTTTAAAATCTTTAAATACAAAAAAAAAAATGTACGATAAGGCTTAGAAGAAATAAATACATAGTATAAATTTTTAAGTCTTTAAAATAAGTTTTTTAGAGAAGCTTGTGCTTGAATAACGTTTGATATAAAATTATTTCCGGAAAATGATCGAAATGCGCACAGAGAGAAAATAAAAATGTTATTTAAAAACAAATTTCTATGTACTTCAAAAAGAACAATATAATGTTTGATATCGCCAAAACTCAACACACCGAGAGTGCATTTATTTATTCGATTGAAACGTATAAGAAATCGTTTTACTTTATATTTCAATGTATAAAAGTCCAAGTCTATTGCTATTTCTCTTCATTTACAAAATAGCTTCGAAATGTTTTAGCAATCAGATTTTTACTGTTGCAGTCATTTACGTAGATTGGTTGTAAAATATTTACGTTGACGACTAAATCATTTTTAACGCAAATATATTTTAGCATAACACTACAGCCTGAAAATAAAGGGCGCTACCAAATTTTCGTTACCGTTATCTTGATGTATGAAAAACTGACGACGAAATCATTTTTAAATGTAAATAATAGATATTCCGGAAAGTAATGTTTTTTCCCCCCCTCCTAATTCAAATTTGTTGCAATTTAAAGGAAGGATTATATGTAATTTTTTTTTTCTTGCTTAAGAAGTTTCAGAAATGGTGTCTAATTTCGCACCTATGTTAATAAACTAATACACATGCAAAATTTAATATTATTAACTTCAGTAGTTTTGTCTTGGCGAAATACGGACGTGCGAAGAAGCATTACTTTCCGAGCCTCCTCATAAAAACAACATTTGAAGCTCAGTGCTGTCCGCAGAACTGAGCTTTCTTTATATCAGCCGGAATTTCCTTCATCAGACTGCAGCATAATCTGTCTCTCACGGAAGATAGACATGTGTTTCGGTTGATATTTTCCGAGCACATTTGAATACGTAATATGCGGTTTATTGCGTGCGGCCTTCAGATTAGCGTAAATCAGTACAAGAATAGCCCGCTGATAGAAATGCAATATCATGTAAGATTTAAAAAAAAAAAGAGCAAATAATTAAGTGAGAATGGGTATGCGAGTTGAAACATTTAAGCTTCAGTTGCTTACCATATTGCAGATAGCGATTTTATAAAAAGGTGTATATGTGAATATGCATTTTAAACGTCTGCGGATACACTGATATTATAATGGTGCCGGCGTGTCTTGGGGGGATTGTAAAAAGTGGAGAAGGCAGGATTTCTCAGAAAAAGGCTTGATTATCATTTTGTCCAAAAAAATTCGTTTTTTCTCCCCTTGTTGGAGAAGAGGGTGGTAAATTTTGCTTACAAGCGTCCCTGGTTGTTAAAAATGGTTGTATGTTTCTGTTCATATGCCTCAACCCTTTGAGGCGCAACCCTTTTTTCAGCATTGGGCAATCTATCTAGCTGTTCTCGCATTCTTCCATTTTTCAGCAGACGTCAGTGCTGTTAAAAATAATCGTGACGATTTTTTTTTTACGGGAAATGACAAAGGATTCTCGTGGAGCTATGCCACCCGCAACTCTTTTTATAGAAATCAAATCTATTCTTCGGGGCTGGCAATAGTCAAAACGTCAGAGTTTGGCGTTCCCAGAGCGGGAACACTGCGCGTTAAAGGGTTAACATTGATGAAACTATCAGTTCGTCAGTGAGTTCGAATGCATCCATGTCATAGGCGTAACTATGGTCAAGGGCAATCCCTCCCCCTCGAAAATCAAAGAAATGCAAATATCCACCACTTGAAAAAAGTTTTTTACAATAGGAAACGTTTTGCTACCCCCCCCCCCCCCATCTCCCAAAATTTTACATACCAATTTATGCCAATGATCCAAGTAACACATTTATTGATGAGTACCAACGTAATGAATTGGTAGAGTTCCAATAAATTGCTAGTATTTGTATACGTATATATTTTCCTTGTCTGAGTGAGAGGGGTGAACTGAAGTTTTATTATATACTAGCTGCGTGCCCGTTCTTCCCACGGTAGGAAACGAAAAATTTCCTCACATGTGTAATTCGAATTAATTCCAGTGATGTGGAATCTAGAAAAAGCAAAATTATTTCACTCTTGATTTAAAATATGCGCCATACATGTAATAACCTGAGATCATTGCAATATAATGACACACAAAAAAAAAAAAAAAAAAAAAAAAACTATGTCAGCGTCATTCGGTATCAAAAAAGTGAAAATGGACCGTTTGCAGTGTACTTCTCACTTTCAAAATGTCTTATTTCCGCAGTCATGCTGTCTTTTAGGTTTACGTTTTAGCGTTAAATACCTCAGACACTACATGAAATGGACATTTTTTTTTATTTTAAAAATACGTCACCCTCTCTTGCAACCCTTTAGAAAAAGAAAAGAGATAAGAGATAAGACTGCGCTATTTATAAAGGCTTTAAAATTGTTTTTCTAGATTATGCAGTTTAATTTTTCTTCTCACAAATAAATCCAGTATTTATAAAAGGAAATCGAGCCAAGCAAAGAAATCGTCTGCTTGGACATGAGAATAACTATGTACACAAAACGAAATCTTTTGAATGAGAAACTTTTTTCACGTTTTCAGAAGAGCGCTCGTTGTAATTGCTTCACAACGGGCTTTGACTTTTAGTTGTACAATAACAGTAGTATTTGGCGCATTAAGGCAATAAACAACAGATGTTTTAATTCGAATTTCGCAAAAAATCGCTTCGAGATATGGCGCGGGACCCGTTTTTTATTTTTTTCAACTGGCAATTTTAATCTTTGTTACTGTATCCATGACAACCAAACCGCAAGATATCAAACCGAAATTTATAAGCAGGTGCTACTGAAATGACAATCCTTTTTTACTTAAAAATTCGTAAAAATTCTCCTAATTTATATTTTTCCTCCTTTCTTCTATTAAAAGTGGGCGAATTGTGTGCTCCGTCTTTTGCCGAAATATAAAAAAGTTATGACAGATAGAATTCAAGATGCAGCAGTTTTAAAAATATTTTACGAAAGTCAGCGTCAAATTTAATTTTATTTGAAAAATTCCTAAAAATCTAAAAATTATGTAACACAGTCCGAACAAACAGTTTTTAAAAGAAAATTTTCTCCTCTATACGATGATGTAAATATCGTTTTCTTGCGAGTGCAATGACCGGCGTTATTATGTATTACGCAAGAAAAATGGCAAAAAATCGGACAAAACATAAAATAAAACATTTTCTAATTCGAATTTCGAAAAAATCGCTTCGAGGTGTGTCGAGACCCGTCTTGGAGAATTTCCGTACAAAATTTGGTAGGTCTACGATCACCCGTTTCGGAGCTACGCGAGACACAGACAGACAAACGGACAGTTTACACTCTGTTTTATTTATATAGATAGATGAGATCTTACTCTAAAAATGAAAGTGGAAAACAAATTCTTATTTTCATTTTCCTTTTAACCCTTTAACACGCAGTGTTCCCGCTCTGGGAACACCAAACTCAGATGTTTTGACTGTTGCCTGTCACGAAGAATAGATTGGATTTCTATAAAAACAGTTGCGGGTGACATAGCTCCACGAGAATCCTCTACTTTTTAGCACGTCATTTCCCGTAAAAAAAATGCCACGATTATTTTTAACAGCACTGACATCTGCTGAAAAATGGAAGAATTCGAGAACAGCTGGATAGATTGCCCAAAGCTTTAAAAAGGACAGCCGTTGCCATCGCTCGACTTAACTACCAGCAAGATGGCGGACATCGAAACGTTCATCGCGTGCCACATATCTAGGGACCCTTTTTTGACGCAGCTGGCTGTGCGGCTGTCGTCAAAAAAAGGGTCTCTACATCTGTGGCACGCGATGAACGTTTCGATCGTCCGCCATCTTGCTGGTAGTTAAGTCGAGCGATGGCAACGGCTGCCCTTTTTTCAGCATTGGGAAAGGGTTGCGCCTCAAAGCGTTAAATATATATGCGTGAGTATTTTCATCTATTTGTTAGTAATATTTTAAAAAAAAATCTGTATTACAAATTCTGCAATATATAGCTACAGTATCTCTTGCACTTCACTGCTATTTAACTTTATTTTGAAAACTGTGCCCCCTCCCCTCCCTTCGTTTCAGCCCTTCCCAGACAGCGTTTCACCATCCTATGGCTGTGTTGTAATTGGAAGAATCTGAGAAAATTCTTCTTTTTTTTTTCCGCGTGTGTGAAAATAACATGGGGGTAAATTTGTCCTTGAAGAATGAAAAATCGAGGAAATACCTGCGGCCATTCATTACTCTGAGGTGGTCTACATGGAAATATGTAGTGGGTAATTGTAAAAAAAGAAGACAAGAAAAAAAAAATTGTTATGGTGTCTGCCGTGGAGTAGACGGTTCATTAAACTACCCCCCCCCCCTCCGCAATTTACAGTAAAACTAGATTTTTGAAATTTTCCCTTCCGCCTATTATCCGTGCAAATATACACCCGTATTTTGTATTTTAAATTATTTATTTTATTATTTTTAGAGCATTCCTTGCCAATTACATATTTTCGGAAATTCTATTTTGTGAATTATTGTCCAGTCCTCCTGCGCATTTGTTGATTCGATCTTCTAAATATTCAAATTCATGTTGTGAATGTAAATGCTAATCATTACTCTTGTTTCTATCAATGTCTTTGTCGTATTAAAAACATGGAATTACCGAAATGAAGACAAAGTGCGATCCCCCCCACCACCGACCAACATTTACCTTTTCTTTTCTTTTCTTTTTTTAAAATGAAATCTACCTGCACACAAAGCAAGACAGACTTCGCTCTTGTAGCGATAATTGCTTGTAATTAGTTGTCATTTTCAATTTGGGATTCACATTTTTTTTACACCTTGACTAAACCTATCGATTGCGCCAGCGCAAGGCTAGTTTCCAGCGGAGCATTTAAAGAACCATTTTGGGGAGCAGCTAAGTTCAAGGAGGAGATTCTTCTCCCCGCTGCCTCTTTCTAGTGATGAGAGCGAATAGGTTAAACATGGGTTTAAGATTAGAAATGATCAGGATTAAAAAAAAAAAAAATGACCAAGCTCTGATAATATGCTTTGTCCAACTTATCACCTGGCACTTGGAACTTTCTGGATCCTCCACGGACAAATAGTAACGCCATTGGAGTGATTTAGATTGCAACTTTTTTATTTAGGGAGGGAAAGGCGTTAAAAGAAATTAGTAATTTCTCAACTGTGCACGATAGCAATTTACGCCTACTGAGATGCCATTTTGCTTTTGTTTCCACTGGTCTCTCAAGGAAACAAACAGAATTTTGAATTGCATGCCTTTTTTTTCCCGAAAACATTCTCGGATTCTTGACTTAGACCTTAGATGAAGCATATCCAATGTCAGTAGCTTTAATCATTTGTGACACTGCTGTCCGCTTGTTTAAATTCACTGAAGCGTCAACTTTTTTACCGATTTCGGAAATCCTATTTATCATTTATTTATTTTCACAATAGGAAAATCTTCTTGAACTGTACTCCCAACCTCCTGTCTTTTTTCGCACCGTCGCGTCGGGTCTTTCAGCTTTATATGATCGAGCAGCCACCTCCTGCGTGAAGCCATCACCTCCCGAAACGATCACGATGTGACGGGAGGTTAATTTACCTTTGTTAGACTTAATACAGCTGATTGTATTTTCATTCTAAATGGAAATATCTACTAGAAAAGAAAAACAGCTGCGTAGATTCAGAGACCGATCATGCTTAGATGTGGGGGGGGGGGGCATGGACAAGATGCTACTTTGAAGGCCCTCATGTTCCGTAGTAAGGCTTAAAAAAATGTCTGCGCACTTTTGTCCGTGGCGGAAAAATTACCAGTAAATTCAGGGTGTCCATCGGCGACTTAAAAAAAAAAAAAAAAAAAAAAAACTATTACTACTAATTTAAAGATTAGGCGACTTGGACGACTTTTTTGATTAAAAAAAAATTATCATTTTCATACTATTTTCAAGTTTTTGGCCACTTGTAGCTTACTCTTGGCGACATTTTTTACGCCGGTCAGGCTTCTAATGATACTATTGGTTGTCACCCTGTAACCAGGTGCGTAGCCAAGGGGGGGGGGGGTTAGGGGGTCATAACCCCCTCATGAGAAATTTTTTGCCATACAAAATGTATATTCTTCACTACATTATCACACACACGTATAGTATATATATATGAGTTGTAGTAGTCGTACTACTCCCCCATCAAACATTTCTGGCTACGCCCCTACTGTAAACTCATAATTTAGCCCGTGATAACAGAATACCCAATTCGTATATGAACATGTGTAAAGATATACGTACACACGCATTTGTAACGTGCTTGCGCTATACTGACTACAAAAATATTTCTTCTAAGCACCTATCCTTTAAAAAAAAAATAATAATAATAAATAAATAAAAAATCTCCATCAAACCTTGGAATCTCCGCAAAACTATCTATCAGACCTTGAAATTCTCCGTTAATGTATATGCGCTCGCCCCGGAGTGCGCCTGCGCCTGTATTATCTATCTATGGTTATCACAAGCAATTAATGTGTATTTCAAGAAAGAGAAAAAAAATCTAAGATTTTGGTACATAAATAAATAAAAACTAATTATGTCAAGCCTTTCAAAATTTTTAGAATATCTCTTTGCTAGCTGTATAAGAATGAAATTTGTCAGTTACGAAACTTCTTAGAAAACATCGAAAATTTTGTAGAATGTGCCAGTCATTGAAAAATTTTGCTGTGCAATTCCACGTGTAAGAATTTTTCCTGAAAATGCTATAAAAGGCTCAGTTTTATTTTATTTCAGTGCAGAATTCAAATTATAAAGAAACATTTTGATTTTTTTTCAAGTCTCTGTACGCAAATTAAAATTCAATTAATTGCACCAAAGACCGAGTGGCACATTTTGCTTCTTCGACGTACACCCTTAAATCTTTTTTGACTGCTGTTGCTATTTCGCAACCTAAAAATAAAACATTTTGAAGAAATCAGAAATTGAATTTTAAAAAAATACCTATATATTTATACATGAGCAAAATTACACATGTTAAAATTACTTTTAATTTCATAGTTTAAACCAATTTGTATTATTAGCGTATATGTGCGCTAAGTCAGATTTTTCTCAGTCTCGGTCAATTACTCGGAACGGGCGCAAGTTTGGCATGCCAGAAAAATTTCCTGGTGCACTAAAAAAAAATTAGACATTCTCTTGTCTTCTATATAATATAAAACACCAGAAAGTACTGTTATTCTAAAAAATGTGCGTTTTTATTACTTTAATTTTGGCATTCAGAGAAAATCTTTGTCATCTACACGCCAGTTGTGTTAAACACTAGCAGGCATTCGGCTTGACAAATAATTCATTATTATTATTAATCATATTTCAATAGGAGTTTGAAGTGTTGGATATTACTATTGATGGTACCCTTTACAGAACAAATATCCTTTATGAAATAAAGGCGGTTCTAATAGGTAAAGCTGGGAGATTTGGAGTCCCCCTATTTTTGCAGGAAACCTGGGCTATTGCCCTGATGTACCGTGTGATATCCTAGGCTATGCATACAGTACTACTTTAGACCACCTACTGTAAGTCGATTCTTTCAATCAATAAAAGCTATTCTAAGTGACGTTCACTTTTCTCTAAAATGAATAGAGCTAATAACAATTTGCGCATATAGTACTAGAAATGACTTGCTTATATAACTGTTCTATATACTTGAAGGAACGCCAGAGTTTTTGGTTCAAATTTGTGTTACTAAAATGTGCGATTAGGACTGATGTAATTTCCCTGCAATTAATGACTGTGTCTACATGGCTTCTTTCTTGAAACGAACCAATTATTTTTATGACCTATATATATATATCTAGATCTCCTCTTCTGCAGCTGGTTCGAATTTGCATGTCTAAATTAAATAGTTTCGAAAAAGCATTGCATTACTTTAAATTGGTTGCCAGAAGATATATGTCTACTACTTTAGAATACAAATTTGAAAAAAAAAGGGGGGGGTCTAACTTTTAAAGTGTTTTTTAAGGCTTTTTTAAAGTTTGGATGCACCAGAAAAGTTTGTCCAGTTCCATTTAAACATCCATTATTATTATTTTAAACGGTGTAGAATTTTGGTTTTATTATGTAGTGTCATATGGTAACTAAATTTTAAATACATTTTTAGTCATATAGAACAATATATGACGTAGTTATGTTTTATGAGGTCCTTAATACATACTAACCACCTCCTTCAGAGACCGAATTTTGGCGGATTCAGAGTCAGCAGCCCTTTAGTGAGTTTACTGTGTTAGAAATCATATGCTTAGAAAAACAAAATTTTGATGTCTTAATTAAAAATAATTCTTGTGCATATTTAAAGGTTGAATGTTGCAAAGTTTCTTACAAAGATAGTATGTACAATAAAATTTTAGCTATTTTTGGCTCCCTTTTTCTAAGTCACCGAGGTGATTCCAATTAATTATCTTCCAATAATTCTCTAAACTTACGTAGAACCTATTAAGATCGATAATGATGACTCAGTATTTCAAAACTGAGTCACTGGAAAAGCAAGTTCCTGTCATATTGTCCACTTTGTCAAATCGGAAGTGTTGTATTGGATCTCATGTTTCCGGCTTGGAAATGATATAGCTGAGTGGGTGAGGAGGAAGGTAGGGAATTGAATTACAGATGGTAGTAGTTTGGTTGTTTAAAGAGTATAATTTTGTTTAGCTCTGGTGTGCTATTTCTATTCCGATCCCCTTTTTCTTGGTGTGTGTGTGTGTGTGTGGGGGGGGGGGGCTGCGAAAATTGTAGATGCCGAATCACTTTTTAAACAATACTAGCTCAAGTACCTGTTCTTCGCAAGGAATGGATATTGTTAAACTAACAAATACAAACGGGGAATAAATATCAAAAATTTTGTTACAGATTTATCTGCTTGTCTCAGCAAAATTTTAGTATCGCAAATGATTTATATCTTCCTGTCTGGTTCCATGTTCGAACAATCTTGATGATGGTGTAATTTTTTTTTCTTTTTGGCCAATTCTTGTTGGCATTTAACTTACTGTTGCAAATTTAAACGCATGATGTAAAACTGGCTTCCAGAGTAATGAATTTCATTGTTTATTTTTAGCATGGCCCATTTAGTTACCATTGCAACCAGTGGCGGATTCAGAAAGTCTGTTTTGGGAGGGGCTAAATTTTGAAAAAAGCTTATTTCACCAAAATTAAATGTATAATAAAGCAAAATTTTAGTCTAAACCAATGTAAAAACTTTTGTGAGGGGGCTAAGTGATTAAAAAAAAATCACTTTACATAGTCAAAGTGCATAATGAAGCAGAACGCCCTTGAGCAATCTCTTTTTTTTTTTTGGGGGGGGGGGGCTGAAGCCTCGTAGCGCCTCCCCTAAATCCGCTACAGATTGAAACAATGCCCATTTTAATCAGTGTTCTGAATTAAAAGCATGTTTTGAGAGCTGTCTAGATAAAAGGTACACATAGATTTTTTTAATAATTAGTTTTAGAATTAATAATGAACAATTACTTTTAACTGTAGTTAGACTTTTATTTAAAACTGCTGCAAATTCTTTTTTAAATAAAAAAAAGTAACTCCCCCCTCAAAAAAAAAAAAGAAATAAAAAAATAAATAAATATATAAAAAAAGTCGCATAATGACCTTGAGGTGTAATGTGAATCTTTGAGTAGCGTGCGCGAATACTAGCACCTTTACCAGTGGATTTTTTTTTTCTTCTTTTTTTCTTCTTCTTGCTGTTTCGCCTGGTACACTCTTATTGAACCTACTTTTCCTTTATTTTTCACGACTGCAATTACTATAATGACGGAAATCACCTTTATGCTATTCATGTAATATAAATGTGATTACTCAAAGAAGTCTAAAAGAGTAAAAGATCGATCGACCTCTATCTGAAGAATTTCGTGGAATTTTTTTTTTTTTTTTTTTTTTTTTTTGGGTTAGATTCATGGACGACCTTCTATCGATCCCCAAGTATGTGTGTCCATTGTTCCTTGGGTGCAGGGAGAAAAAAAAAGCGATTTGCCTTTGGGCCATTTATTTGCTATCGATTTAAAGTGATTCTATGTCAGCATAATTTATGGCGCTCCTGATTTCATGTTCTTTGTTCTGGATAATCTAAAGATGGATACGACGCCTCGTAAAACACCGTTAAAAGTTCCGTTAGTTATCGCTTTGGAATTTAAGTTGATGATTCTTTTATCCTGTGTACCTTTTTTTTTTTTTGGTTAGCGTTAGTCTTTGTACCTCGTCGACGTAACATATTTATTTTTACGTAATGTTAAATTTTTACGTCGCTGTATATAAAACAAAATGGTGTGCTATTGTGTAACGGTTTAATCTTGTTTCGGGAAAATTTTTGAATCTTTCTACACCAAAATCAATGGGGAAATTCTGAATGTTGCACACCACTCCGGGAGTACTTACATTATTGCTGTTTTTCAAGATTCTTTTTAGGAGATGGATTCAGAAAAATCTCATGCCCATCGCATTTTGCGGAAATAATTTTTAAGCTTGTTTTAAAAGATTAGCCTGATACAGTTTTTTTTTTTTTTTTAAGTGTCACTTTTTTTTGCTTGCTAGTTCGTTGTTTAAAAATGTTTGCAAGATGTACAAAGTATAAGGAAAGTTTTCTTGTCCGGAAAGCTAGAAATGTGCATAAAGCTAGAGAGGAAACTTTCACCGTTCGAAATTTTACTGCTGTGGTAAGCCAAATATCTGCCTTAGCCCGTTTTATAGGGATAGACGCGAGACGAAAAATATAAGGATATCTTTTCTCGCGACTGCAAAGTTTTGTCTCATCTCGCAAAAATCTATGTAGTAACGTTAGAACATCTGTCTTGTCTTACGTAAGTTATAAATCGCTCTCGTCTCGTCTCGCACCCATCCCTACTTGTTTAGACGTCTGAATTACTCAATAGCTAGGGGGTCGATCCAGAAATTTTTTTCCAGGTTCCATTTTTGTGAATTTCAATACTTAATTTTGTGAATTTCAACACTTATTGAAAATTGGTATGAAAATTAAAAAAAAAAAAATAAGTCACCTTTTTTTTTTGTTGTTAAAATAAGTGATAAAACAGATTAAAATATGTGGTAAAATGCCATTGAAAGGCCCGTTTTAATCTATTGCATTTTTGTGAAGGGGCAGTTTTAATCGATTGCATTTTTGTTACGAGGTTGTTTGACCCCTAATCGCTTTCTAGTGTTACAGCTTTGCGTATATGGTTATGTTAATGCTTAACGGCGTAATTTGAAAAAAATCATGCGATTTCGGTACGTAAATACAAATGAACCAATTGTGAAAAGCTTTTCAGAATTTTTAGAATAATTCTCCGCGCTTGTTCTGTGCACAGTAATAAATGATAAACATGCATCAGAGCTACGAAACTATCAGGAAAAATTCTTGAAACTTTAGCAGGATGTGGCACTTTTCGAAATTTTGTGCAGTGCAACTCCATGTTGAAACATTTTTTTCAGAAAGTTTCAGTTTTGATTAATTTATTACGGTGTATAGTGCAGCTTATGAAGAATCATCCTGATTTTTTTTGAGTTCCTGTTGCAGTTAGTTTATTTTCCTTTGTGTGCGAGTCCATGAGGAAAATTTCGCTTAAAGGCAGCGTCAGTAGTGACCAAAAAACAATGTGAAGTAAAAAAAAAGTAGAGTGGAAAATGAATAGTTTGAATAATATGCAAAAGTATTTTTAAAACGATGCAAAATTTATTTTTGTGCGACTTCGATTTTACGAGGCGGCTTAAAGAGAAGAGGGAACCTTTCTTTTCTCAAATAAGATAATGCGGTTCATGCCTCATCACGTAATTATTCATTTCACACTGAAATGATTTTCTTATGGCTGCGGTTATTTCTGTTTTAACCCTTTAACGCAGGGGCGTAGCCAGGGGGGGGATATCGGGATATATCCCCCCCCCGAAATTTTTGGATTAGTGATGAAATTCCGTCTATTTATACACATCTAAGTTCATATCCCCCCCCGGAAAATTTTTCCAGGCGCATATCCCCCTCCCCCCGGAAAAATTTTCCTGGCTACGCGCCTGCAACGCGCAGTGTTCACGCTCTGGGAACACCAAACTCTGACGTTTTGACTGTTGCCAGTCACGAAGAATAGATTTGATTTCTATAAAAATAGTTGCGGGCGACATAGCTCTACACGAGAATCCTTTACTTTTTTTAGCACGTTATTTCCTGTAAAAAAATGGTCACGATTATTTTTAACAGCACTGACATCTGCTGAAAAATAGAAGAATGCGAGAACGGCTGGATAGATTGCCCAATGCTGAAAAAGGGGCAGCCGTTGCCATCGCTCGACTTAACTACCAGCAAGATGGCGGACGATCGAAACGTTCATAGCGTGCCACAGATCTAGAGACCCATTTTTTGACGACTGCTGGCTGTGTGGCGCACAGCCAGCTGCGTCAAAAAATGGGTCTCTAGATCTGTGGCACGCGATGAACGTTTCGATCGTCCGCCATCTTGCTGGTAGTTAAGTCGAGCGATGGCAACGGCTGCCCCTTTTTCAGCATTGGGAAAGGGTTGCGCCTCAAAGGGTTAACCGGTCATTTTAATGCGCTTGAAAGAGTGATGGATATCTCTCTCAAATGAGTTTTTTTCTGCAAATCAGATTTGTATCCTTTAGACTAATTTTAACCTGTTCCGTCTAAGTTGGGATATTTTCTGTGCTTTCTCTTCCTGTTTTTCGGGCGGAACGCATGTGTACTTAACGTTTTCCGGAACAGCTGTTGGCTTTTTCTCTTTTGTCGTGCACTGCACCCCTCCCTTTATCGGCAGGTAAATTCCGTTATCTAAGTTCTGATGCCCGAAGAGCACCGTAATATGTTTGCTATACAGCTTCAACGCCCACCCTGGAACCTCAAAACCATTGGGTGGGCGTTTACAAGCCCACATCCAGAGGTGTTCTCGTTTTAAATTGCTGCTCACATTGTATGCCTTTAGCTTGTAACATTTCCGTAGAGTTCGCAGGTATATCTATGAGTGAGATGTAATGCAAAAATGTGTTTTGCTGTATTGCAAAAGAATAGGGACAAGCTTGCGAAAGATGGGCTGCGTGCTCTTGGAATCTTTCGCTGCTGCTACTATACTTGACATACCTATGTAAAGTAGCTACCATGACAGACAAAAATACTGCATTTTAAGTTTCTTTTTGATAAAAAACGACACAGATCACCAGGGACCGATTAGTAGAGATGGGAGCCCAGGGCAAAGCATTCATTGGGGGCCACCTAATTAGGAAAACTTTCTTATACAATACAAAGCAACATTCATATCACACCATACATACAAAGAAGGAATGTTATAACAGCATAAAAATGATTATTGAATTAAGATGCGGAAAAAAAAGCAATAGTTGATAACAATAATATTATGTAGGATAATAATATTCCAATTAAATTATATATTTTAATTTTCAATCGTTAATTTCATTCCATATTTTTCAAGTAACATGTTCCACAATACTTTTGTTTTTATTTTCCTAATGCTTATATTAGAGAATATTTATTTATAGTGGGATTGATCGTTTCACTCCTCTTAGGAAGCTAATTTCTTTTTACATGCTCAGATTGAAAATGAGCTCTGATTTCCTTGCGATCAGTATACATAACTACATAGGCCATAATGATAAGTTTGCTCTGAATGATTGCATAAGACTATACCGATAAGCTAAAAAAGGGCGTGGATATAATGCCAGAGCAATGAGTAATTATTATTACTGTTGTTTTTCATAAAATTGTTTTCTCTGGCTCTTATTTAAAATTAAAATCAAGATTTTCAAATTCTTAGGATAATTTGGGCCCTACCTTTTTGTTGGAGGCCTGGGCGCTTGCCCCGAATGCCCTGTCGGAAATTAATCTCTGCAGATGACTTCGTTTCTGCGGTAATTATCGGTATTTTAAGATTTTTTTTCAGCCGTAATTTGTTCATTATGGTCCAAATCACTATTACAGTTCTATCCGCTTTAAAAAGACAAACACGGTGATATGAATAACTCATTACCTTAAAAAGTGGATAATGTGACTTTTACATCTACTCTCTTTATATATGAGTTCCATTGCTTATTTTGTTTGTGGATTCTTTTAAATCGTATGATTTAATAGTGTGGGTTACTTTCTTCTGGAATTAGAACTCAAAAAGTATTGATTCCTTCCAGTGTTTTCACTAGAGCGCGAGAACGTGAGAATCTCTCATTTTTTTCTTTTTCTCCCATTAAGAAAGTTATTACTGCGAGAAACTCGCGTAACTTCAAATCGGTTTTCCGCACAAAATTCTCGCATTTCGAAAGATTTGGACACTTAAAAAAAAAAAAGTCGCGCATGCTTTCCATTTTTCATAAAGTGGAAATACATTACCCACAGGGTAGTTAGTTACCCATCTCACATCTATAGTGAGAAATTATCACCCATTTTTTCCCCCATAATGAAAACCCTGCCTTCATTTCATTGGTTTATCTCTTGAATCTTAAAGGGCAAAAGAGTAATTACTACGATTAAATTAAAAAAAAAAATCTGTTTGAAATAAACATGCAATTTCCCCCCAAGTTTTCAAAGTTTTGAGCAAGTGTTGCTATCACTTCATTTCTTTTCTTTTGCACAAAAAAGCGCAATTAACATTGAACATTTTAAAAAAATGTTCAATGTCTGACTACTTTTTCCCCGACACTTACGTAGCTCTGGGTTCATATTTAGATTAAACTAACAAATTTTTCTTTTGACTGGTTTAGGTAGCAGTTTCAACATTAATTTAAAATATTTAAAAGCTAAAATAAGTATTTAATCAATATATGCGACCAGAAATGGCCCTTTAATGTATGGGCATGCAAAATTTCTTTTCAAATATTTTCCCTCGATGTACTGAGGGAGGAAGCACCTGCCGTTTTCATTTATTATTTGGCCTACTATGTGTGTATCCCAGATGATGAGCTGCCTGAAGGATGTCTTCCCTCTATCTCAAGGAGTCTCTTCCCCGTCTGTCCACCACCCTAATCTGCTCTTGAACTTCCTACAGATTCGCGCAGTACATCATACGCACCTGTCTTCAGCTGGTGTGACACTGGCATATCCGGTGCGGGGGATGATAGCCTGAAGTTTTGGAGGGCGAGTTTTCATCCATCTTATGTGTTCAATTCTGTTTTTTCTTCCTAAAGTGCGAATATTGTGTAAAAACTTAATCGAATTTCCATGTTAGCTGCGCCGTACGCGTACCCCTGCAGTGCTTCTAAACGGGTGGTAACGCGTTCCACCGATCTTGGTATTTCCGCATTTAGCTTCAATCATACAGTTTTTTTCCTTCTTCATTATTTAGAGATTACATTGCATTTATTGTCTGTAAATGAAGGAAATGGATTGTTTAAATAATAAAATTTTTCTTTCCTTTCTAGGTAAGTGGTCAGTGATTCTCATGGTTTGTGGAATTTACAGTTTCTTGAACACGGTAATATCGTTTCAAACTTTTTGACTTTTCATTGAGAAGAATAAAACAAATTTAATCCAAAGAGCAGGTTTAATCCTGTGAAGGTAATCGTATAGTATAATATAAAAAAAAGGAATGTATTAAAGTAAGCTTACTGCATTTCTTGACGTGTATTGTGCGTCGAAATTTTTTAAAACTATTCTCATTTAGCTGCAGATGCTAATCAAAATCAATGTCGCTGATCGTTACATATTTTATAAAAATTTGCATGTCGATTTACTTAAGAAAAGTCTTTGTTAGTTCATAAGACAAATCGGCATTTTAAATAATTAAATAATAAAATCTCATAGCATATTCTTTCGAATTTTTTAGATAAAATAACTGATTGACTTTGTGGTATTTGCAAAATTTTATCATAAAGGTAAAGTTGAAGTACCATAAATTTATTCCAGCTTTTTAAAACTCTTGTATTTCTTAAATTATTATTATTTTAGCTCCCAGTCTCTGCAATGATAAAATTACATCGTTTGGTTATCTAGAATAACATTCGATTCATATACATTGGATAGTGTTTGAAAAATATTTTTAAATTCTCCTAACTAGATCTTTTAGTAAAATAACTATCACAATATCCAGTAGTTTATATGAAATACAGATTTGGATTTAACTGGATAACATATCAGATTTAGTTGCCGATTTTAATATTTTTATAAATTCGCTATAATGACAAAAATTCTTTTAATATCTCAAGTAGATAGGCTGCATTTCGAAATTGAGAAAACTGATTAGATCGACCTCGAAATTTGCATGATCTCGTTCGCTGAGTGATCTGTTGCATATTTCGAAAATTACTATACTATTTTTTTTTTAATTTTTTTTTTTTAATGCGCCGCAGTCTGGATGGATTCTGCTCATGAGCAATAATTCAGATGCACATGTTCTGTCGGTGCTGAAATCACCCATTGTTCCAGTTAAACTCATCTCTGTCCCAGACAGTAATGGTGATTCACAAAAAGCTGCGAAGAGGGATGAGCCGAATATTTATGGGTTTGAGATACCCCTACAGACAGACGGTCATGAAATATGCGTAACGATTTTCAGGCGTGTTGTTTTCTTTTTGTCTTGTGAATCCGCTGTAGTGGCATTAAAGATATGTTTCACCGTTGTACGATGACGGGTGACTTTGTAGGAAAAATCTGGTACACGAGAAGACAGTAAAAGAAAATAAATGCAGCAGCAGCTTGCTACGGATAGAGAAAAACATATTAAATTAAATTGGACAAATATCGTGAAAGGTAGATGTACGTTGTACGTTGCTTAAAGGAGATGGTTCCTTTCTCGAAAAATTACAGTGATTTCACGATAAGTCGTATCCCTGAGGACCGATGAAAAACTTCGTCTTATCCTAAGTTTGAAAAATCGAGTAATCTTAAATCCGTATTGGATCGGACCGGGACTGCCTAAAAACTTTGACACAGCTGGATATTCGACTTACCGCGAAATCACTGTATTTTGAGAAGTCAGTCGATCATTCCTAAAACCACACCCTCAGGAGGGGGAAATTTATTCTCGTTATGGGATCTAAACAAGGGCAGCCGTTGCCATCGCTCGATTTAACTACCAGTAACATGTCTCTAGATCCGTGGCACACGCAATAAACGATTCGATCGTCCGCTCTACTGCTGGTAGTTAAATTTTGCGATGACAACGGCAGGCCTTTTTTTCAGCATTGGGAAATGGTTGGGTTTCATCCAAGGGTTTATATCGCCTGATTTTCATTTGAAAATTTGTCTGTGGACCCTCATTTACTGACGACATCTTTCGATTTGGAATAATCGTAGCATGTCGTTACTTCTCAAAAGAAGAAGAGAGCGGAAAACAAAGCTAAAATCATGAACACGGAATAAGGAGAGCTTGCCGATTATTCCAGGCATCTTCTGTAATAATCGTTTCCCTCCCCCTCTTGTGGTTATCCACTTGTGTCCAGAAAATGCATTGCCGTGTGTCCCCGAAATCGATGAAAAAAATGGCCACGCAAGCAGAGAGAAAACGGGACACGTGAAAACGAGCGGTCCAGGACAACGGAGGGGGCGGCGGACCGAATATCCTAAATGCTGATGAATGTCCTGTTGAAGCCCGTTCAGTCGTGACGGTCGCCCCTGTTGACAGCCGCTCCCATTTTCATCTCTTTTTGTACGACTATAATTGTTTTTTTCTTTCACTTTTTGAATAACTTTTTAAAATCTTGTTAATTGAATGATGGATGGAAAGCACTTATTTTCAGCGTGTTATGAGGTTCTGTATTTCTAGCACGGCACGGAAGAATTATTTTGAAATGCTATGCGAAAATTTTGCGGCAATTTTTTCTGTTTTTCTTCCATTATTGTTTTGCACCAATTTTTGTCAATTCACGTGCTTGTACAAAGGCCAGTGAGAAAGAAATCGAGATTCAGATAAAATTCCAAATCGATCTTAACGATTTATTCTAAGCACAAATGCAAAACTGCTAATTCCTGAACACAGGACAGTTAGTAGTGGCTTCGGAAGAAATTGCAAATACAGAGCTGCCAAGTCTCGCGGCTTTTTCTGGGAGATTTCCCACCACAATTTTTAGACAGTTTTATTTTACATTAAATATTTGGACTTATTTTAACCATAAATTTGTAAGTAAAAATTAGTGGTGGGAAATCTTCCGAAAAAAGCCGGAGACTTGGAAGCTCTGCAAATATCATAAAATGATACCACTCTATGAATCCGACGTATGGCAGCTGAACTGTTATCAACAAACTAACTCTTGACAGACTAACTTGACTAAACCACAGACTATACCTAAGGGATGATTTTGCATCTCATATTAATTTCAGTCATTCATAATAGCAGATGCAACGGTAATTATATAACAAATACGATCTAATATCGCCGATTGAACCTTGGCGAGAGTTTTCCATATTCTTGTTGGGCAGTTTTATACTTTTAAAATGTATATGCTATAGAACTGCACAGCAAAAATTCTTAAAATATACATAAAATATAATTGTATTGGGAAGTGTTTTATAATGAATGCGTGTAACGTGATTTATCTTTCTTGTTTGTATAGAATTAAGAATGACTTCGAATCAGTTTTTGACTCTGCTATGGTTTGGAACTTTTTAATGTATACAGCTCCAACAACTGCTTTCTACTTGACAAAATTTGTTTTTTAAATGCGTAAATCGTCGAGGTATAATTCGCTAAAAATAAGCGGCAGATATTTTTTCGTTCAAAAAAAAAGCTAAGAAAACTCTTGTTTTTTGCAAGTTCGGTTATTTTTGAATGCAAAATTGCACGTGGAAGTATTGATGGATATATGAGCGGGGCTGAAGTAGTATGATCTTTTATTGATTCTTTCCCCCCGCTGTGAGATTAATATTTGAAACATTTTTCTCGGAATGGGAAGAATATCGGTTTGTTTTCTTTCTATGTTATTTTCGTTTAAGTGAACCAGTGTTTGCTTTCGATCATAAATATAAGTGTTCGATTGATAGAATTTCGATGACGTGTGATGAAGGTTGGGGGTTCTCGTGAAAACATAAAATAGAAATAATAGTTATAGCATTGAAAGATAGAAGACCCAAAGTCTCAGGATTTTGGCAGTCTCGCGCTTTTTTCCTTAATATTTTTGCCGCAGTATTTTTCCTTGTTTTCTCAGGCTTTTTTGACCCTTTGAAGCGCAACCCTTTCCCAATGCTGAAACAAAGGCAGCCGTTGCCATCGCTCGACTTAACTACCAGCAAGATGGAGGACGATCGAAACGTTCATCGCGTGCCACAGATCTAGAAACCCCTTTTTTTGACGACAGCTGGCTGTGCCCCGTACAGCCAAAACTTTAAAACCAAGGAAAACAAAACTTTAGCACTCATTATTTTATTATGATCACTAACAATTTGATTAAGTCTTTCAAATGCATTTTAATAATGTATGTATTGTAATTATGGCATTTAAAATTTGTTAAATTTGTATTAGATACAATGAATTTACATTATTGTTGATCGATTTTAGTGCTAAAGAGTCGGAAAGTTAATCTATCGTAAATATGTGTGTGTGTTGGGGGGGGGGGGGGAGAGATAAATGCATAGATAATGTATGTATAATTCATTTAAAATTTACAGATATAAAATATACAGATGAAAAAAAGTCTACTCTTAACATTCTCAGTTTAATCAAATAAATTTACCATTGCCTGTACATTTTCGTGGGCACAAAGCTCACGAAATTATACCATCTTCCAATGTATGATTTAATATTGAGACGATACACGATGATGCATTGTTGACAATATCGTGGTGTGAATCGTTCAATTTAAGCATCCTTTAGAATATAGTTATACCTTATGAAAACTTATTACGGTGGAAAATGAAATAAATATTTTATTTCTATTGCTCGGTATTCCCATATTTCATACTTATCTATCGTTGCATAGTCACTTTTACTGAGACGCTTTCTTAACCCTTTAACGCTCAGTGTTTCCGCTCTGGGAAACCAAACTCTGACGTTTTGATTGTTGCCATTCACGAAGAATAGATTTGATTTCTGTAAAAATAGTTGCGGTTGACATAGCTCTACGAGAATCCTTTACTTTTTAGCAAGCCATTTCCCGTAAAAAAATTGTCCCGATTATTTTTAACATCACTGACATCTGCTGAAAAATGGAAGAATGCGAGAACAGCTGGATAGATTGCCCAATGCTCAAAAAAGGGCACCCGTTGCCATCGCTCGACTTAATTACCAGCAAGATGACGGACGATCGAAACGTTCATCGCGTGCCTTTTTTTTTGACACAGCTGGCTGTGCCGGCACAGCCAGCTGCGTCAAAAAAGGGTCTCTAGATCTGTGGCACGCGATGAACGTTTCGATCGTCCGCCATCTTGTTGGTTGTTAAGTCGAGCGATGGCAACGGGTGCCCTTTTCTTCAGCATTGGGAAAGGGTTGCGCCTCAAAGGGTTAAACACCCAAAGCTAACTACCGTAGAATTAAGATTACTGGGCGTGAGATAAAACTTTTCATTGCATATTACGAACTTTTCTATTTTCAGTTACAGGAGTATCCTTACCCATCTCTATTAATTCTTCCTCTTCATGGAGTATTAGATCTAAGCAGTGGAAGTTAAGCAGATTGAATGCTGCAAGAAATGAAATGAGATGAGATCTAAATATTAGCCGTTATGATAGCAGCTATTACCGCAGTAATGATGCTTTAAAAGACGTTTTAAACCTTGAAAGTTTAGATAATTTAAGCAAACGGAAGGCAAGTGGATCACGATTGTGAACTTTGAACTTTGAATCTTTTGTTTATTACTATCGTAATAGCTGCAGAAACATTATGAAAGGAAAAATAAAATTACATGGATTTAATTTCTCCTAAAATTACAAGAAGACTTTTGCAAAATTTTGTAATTGGTATTGCTACGAATTTTCGGGGTAACCCGCTGTTCTGGGGTTTAAAACAGCTCAAAATTCGTATTCTACGCTTCAAATAGTTAAATTTTGCTTTTTGTTGCATCAAAATCGGTCAACTAGAACCGGAGATACAGAGGTTTTGGTTTCCCCATTGTTTTCGTATAGGGGTTGTAGGAATCTCGAGAAATATTGGTCGTAGACCTTCGGTAACTTCACTATTGGGGACTTATTTTCGGCGCCAAGTTTGGCGATATTTCGCCAAACGTGGCGAAATTTTGGTCATTTGTGCGCGATTTTCCCTATGGGGCTTGTAAAGTTGCTTTTGCTGCATTAAAAACACGCAATAACCTAACATTTCTCTTCTATGACGTAATCAAAATTTCGCTTTATGTGGAATCTTCGAGAAATAGACGTTTCTGGAAGCTTCTTGTAGCTTCTGCGTCGACTATAAATACAAGCTGTCAGATGCCCCAATTCAGTGTGAGTTCAGCTCCCGTAGTATGAATCGAGCTGTCTGAGTGAGTACGCTCGCTTTGCTCTGTGATAGAAGCGGTGTTCTCGCGCTTGTTTACGAAGCTGATTTTAAAGTGATGTGTGCAAATTCTTTATTTCTGAGTCTTGAGGGATTGCTTCCGATATCTCTCGTATATTTCCACTGAATTTTTGCCTGTGGAAGTGTTTTATTTTGTGTGAGAAATACAGCATTTGTGAGAGTTTGGTTGTGCTTGTGAATCTATACAGCTGATTGTTTCAGGAAGTTCTAGAAGCAATAAACTCGGTTTTCCATCCTGACAAGTGGACTCTTTACTAAAACTTTCTACAACAACTAAACTTTAGAACGACGTTCCCAGGAATAGCAGAGTATTCTGCAACTGTATGAAAGCGTCTCATTGGTTTCCTTTTGTTTTAACTTGACTGAGGCTGCTAGATACACGAATTGGCGCAAGTCGCCATTCTTGTATCCTTGGACCGATTTAGAAAATTCTTAATTATAGGCACAGCTGGGCTTGGGGAAACCTGAATACTGATGTCGGTTTGAAATATACAAAATTGCCACACACACACAAATCACGAAACGTTTTGAATGCACCATTTCTAAGTTCTTGCATACTAACCCCTTGTTACATCGCGCCTCGATATAGTGTGCTTTCGGATATATCGCACTTTTCCTATGCTTATCAGTATTTTGTAAACAAAAAATGAAAAGTGTGAATACACATGTGTATTTGTAAATAAAATGAATAAAAGATGAATCATCTCTGGTCGTATATTCGAAGTTCTATTGTGAATTTCTTTCTTTTGCCATAACGACCTTTTTCCTTTTTCATCAACCTACGTTTTAAATGCTTAGAAATATATATCCATTGTAAAAGATTTTCATCCATCATATTCATGCGTTAGTGTTATATTCCTCCCTTGTATAAAACAACATAAAATATATTTTTCCATTGTCATGAGTGGCTGCCATACTGTCTCACACAAAGTATTCAGCCATCGAATTAAATCAAAATATTTGTACCACATGCATTTATCACTCGAAATAAAAGTAAAAGGGCTGCCGTTGTTTAAATTCTTGCATTGCTTAAGCAATAAAATGCCGCTGGGGCCATGCTTAGAGCTCGGGTAGTCTCCATCGAATTCGTGTCCGAATAGGGTCGGAATGATTCCATTTGCATTGCAGAAATTTGGTCTTACGTGCGTTGCCATAGCGATTCCATTGGAATTCACGGAACAAGAAAAGGCACGAGGACCCTCTCAAACAAAATTATTGACCGCATCATCTTTGAGTTTCTTCTTTTATGCCATTCTATACGATATTTATGCACATAAATTTCGAAGAGGTACTCTGAGCTTTTGTCTTTTTTTTACCCGACCCAGATACTTCTAGATTTCTGCATTTGCATCTCTTTATCGCCCCCCCCTTCTTTTCCTTGCATGTTGGTGAGGCTGCTGGACTCGTTCATTTTCTCAGTTCAAGGTACACCTCGATTGGTTTGATTTGATTTGTGGGATGACGGTCGATTATCGATGCGAGGGATCGAGGCCGAGGGTGGGATTCCCTCCTCGGAGTGGCCTTTCAAAGGGGATCTTAACCCGTTTTTACGCGAAGTTTCGGAGCAAACCACGAAAAATGCCGAACGGCTAGGTCAGCGGAAGCGACCTGTTTTTGAATCGGGCATTTTCTGTCTGCCAGTTGAGAGCGCTATACGCTCGGGCGCTGGTCGGGCCACCTCGGTGGTTTGAACTTCATAACTCATTGGCTATTCATAAATGATGTCACACTTTTTCTTTAATATTTTAGACACACCTCCACTCCTTTGTCACAAAGTGTCATTTTACCATACCCCCGGTAACAATGCCGTTGTAGTGTTAAGGCTTCGTGTTGCCTTGGGTGCCTTTATGCAGAAACTCTTATATCCATTTGAAGATTAGTAATTTTCTGTAATTTCCTAGTGCAATTGGGAACGGGGGGGGGCATATTTTTTACATTGACTATCATAAGGTTAAAACCAAACAACAGCAGTTTTGCTTTTCTGTAATAAGACTTCTTACGAATGCTGTTGATATGGATGCCTTTCTTTTTAAATTCAGGCATGGTTGTTATTCTGAAATTATGTTGTCTGTGATGAGAGGGTATGACACGGAAGCACCCCGAGAACCATCGTTTCAGTGTTTTATTTTCATTATTTCCTTTCACCCTTTAACGCGCAGTGTTCCCGCTCTGGGAACACCAAACTCTGACGTTTCGACTGTTGCCAGTCACGAACAATAGATTGGATTTCTATAAAAATAGTGGCGGTTGACATATAGCTCCACGAGAATCCTTTACTTTTTTACCACGTCATTTCCCGTTAAAAAATGGACACGATTATTTTTAACAGCACGGACATCTGCTGAAAAATGAAAGAATGCGAGAACATCCGGACAGATTGCCCAATGCTGAAAAAAGGGCAGCCGTTGCCATCGCTCGACTTAACTACCAGCAAGATGGCGGATGATCGAAACGTTCATCGCGTGCCACAGATCTAGAGACCCTTTTTTTACGACAGCTGGCTGTGCCGGCACAGCTGCCCTTTTTTTCAGCATTGGGAAAGGGTTGCGCCTCAAAGGGTTAATGCGGATGGAACAGCAATATATCTTGTCGGTCGTTAGACGGCAATTGTTTGCTTCTCGTGGAATGCTTTTCTTGTGATGATTGTAGGATGGTTATGCATCCTTTTGCTTATGGAATTACGAAAATGCCCGGCTCATAGCCGAAACAATGCTGAGGAAATAAAATGGGAGGACACAACGCATTTACCATTTCCAGCAATAGAGATGTTGCTCGACCCCTGAGGTTGATCTTCATTAGAGAAACACAAACGACCAGTCCCATTCCACTTTGCCTTATCTGGGTGTAAACAAGCTGAACTATTATGTCTCGGGCCCGGCAATGAGATCATACTTTAAACCCCGAAATTGGTCTGTTGATATGAGAATCCTCTTCCAGGGCAGCAAACACTGTCTGCGAATTTTTGACAGAAAGCTCATTCCGGGCCGGATTTTTCATTTCGCAAAAGGCAGAAACTCTATCTTGGACCGTGTACGCCCCCGTCATGATGCCAAGATGGGCTTTTCTTTTCCTTCATTTAAGCGTAGGTGGTTGAAAATGTTGAATTTTCTGAGAATTTTTTTTTATTTCTTGGAAGTACTGATTTGTTTTTTTCTCCCCTTGTCTGTGTCAAGGCAGTGATTTAGTATAGGAATATTCATGATAGAAATAATTCTTGTGTAGAACATTCGCTTTTTTGAGTCGTTTTCGAAATAGACGAGCGCTAATAAATAGTTGCTTTTTGGTATGATTGTGTAGGCTGTAAAATCTGCGTTTCCTTTGTATCGACATTTTGACGACAGTGTTACGCCAAACAAGAATCGTAAACAATAGAGTAATTCAGTAAACTTTCCTAATATTAATCTCATTAAAAAAACCACGATATTTCGCTTAGTTTTGATTTTTAGGAATTAAGTATCGATTAATTTTCTCTACTGCTTCTAAAAACAAGCTCGAATACTCTACTATGATATCATTTTTGATATTCCTGATTTCATAGAGCAATTTTTTAAGAGAGGGTTCGTTATACTTAAATACACGGTGAATCTAAACTCTTGGGCAAAACTTTGAGGGTTGATAGGGCACACAAAGAGTAATCGTAATCACATAGCAATGTGGGGCGAAAAACGCAGTTTTAACTTACCCCGTAATAATCACTTTAGGAAAAGCGTTGAAGTGTTTGTCTAATTTCTTAACCAAGTTTCATAAACAATAGGCTCGTCTCCGAAAATTTCATCCATGAAATAAAATAAACTTTTTAAACTATCCATTTTAGTCTTCTGTTTTCAGAGAAAAATACATTAGTTTCTGACGAAACAATGGTCGGAAAGTGCACTGTTGTTTCGGCACTTTTTTCTAAAGTGATTATTAACAGCTACACGAAGACGACGTTGCCGACCCCACATTGCTATGTGATTCTGATTTCTTATTATGTGCCCTATCACCCCTTAAAGTTTTGCCCAAGAGTTTAGATTCACCCTGTATATCCCCTTAAGTCTCCTGAAATTGCTCATTTGCTCGAGCTTTTAATTGTATCTGAAGAAGAGTTACAAAAAGTTCTTTCAGATAAAACAGTGAATACAACTATTTTAAATAAGGTAGAGTACAAATAATATGCGAGAAGATCAATTCCAAATATAAAGCTTCTCCCTTTCAGATAATTTACGAAGAAATAATGCAGTTTGCTGCACATACTTCCACTTAGTGACTGACGAAAGTAAAAATTCTTGTATCTTTGGAATAAATATATTGATTTCCCTATTTAGTTATGATTAAAAAAAAATGAAATAAAAATTATTTTACAACTTTTCCTGTAAGCTCCTTCATTATTTATATATTTAAAAAAAAACCACAAAGTTATGTATTCTATGAGGAAATTGGAACTAAATTTATGGCATAAATTTCAATGAGTTTATCGTACTGTTTCTTTCTTTCAGAAGTTTAGGAAAAGGGATGAAAATAAATAAAATACACCTCGTTCGTAACAGGATGTAATAACGCACCGATTTATTTGTCGTTATTTTAATTAATAATATTTTTAAATTAGCCTACTTTCTTTTCAATCCAGCTGTTTGCTATATTCTTCTGCGAAATCCTTCGTGTCTGTCATTTGACCTGATGAAGGCCCTGTGCTATTTTTTACTGAATGTAATTAGTAGTCTGACAAGAATTTGAGTTAGCACTCTTAAGCAGTCGCCGTACCATGCGTTAAAGTAGTCGTTTTGTTTAAAGTCGAGAAAGTATTCTTATACTGCTGAACAAATTTCACCCTGTATATCAGGTATGGACAACCCTTGAAAAGAAGCGGGCCAAACTTCAGGATGCTAGCGAAGTCGCGGGCCGTATAATTGGGATTTATACGGGATTTTCAATGGCTTATGTGGGTTTTATACAGGGTTTTGATATGTTCCGGATCAAAAGCAGTGGCGAGCCACATCCCATATGTGCCCATATGTGCTGTATATAGACCTATTAATACTCGGCGTCTATGAGTGAGACACTCCCAGTGCGATATACTATAAGCACCATCACCATGCAAAGGTGATGGTAAAGGTGTTAAGTAGATTCGTGCTCCTGTCTTTACTAAATGCAGGCAATTTTTACATTTGATAAAAAAGAAGTAATTAAGACACATATATCTCAAAAAAAAAAAAAAAAAAAAACAGTGATGCAGTACTAGTGGTATTAGGTAGGTAGTCGATGGAATAAAAACAGCGAGTACAGTCAGTGAATCATGTATAGGCTGTAGATTCTTTGAAAAAAATCTGTGCATCTTGAATATGTTTTCAGTCGTTTATTTAAAATTTCTAATTTTTCTGCAGCAGTGCTAAATACTAAACGTGTATTCCGTCACCATAGTGTTCATATTGTTTTGTTCAAACACATCCTTTTTTCTTACCTACCACGCTTTGTATGCGTTTAATCTACCTTTTTGCTTAACAAATCCAAGACGCGTGTACATCAGTTTATTTTCTTCTCTCTCATCTCAGACTTGGCGCCAGTTTATCCTTCAAATCCGTCAAATGTATGTTACGAGTCCACTCCAGCGGTTTATCTTTCTGTCATCGGTCACTTGTTACAAGTAATTACCTGCAAATCTCGTGACGGCCGGACTGTTAAGTCTAGATAGTCTAACGTGCCTTAGAAAACATACACACACACACACAAACAAAAAAAAAAACCCTCTCAAATGCTAGAATCTTTAGTGTTACGAGAATCGAGCTTCTGACTTCTAGGTCATGCCGTGCCATCTGTTTGCTAATTTTGAATGTTTCGCTTACAAAAGCTCATTAATAGCATCGCACTTTGGGTCACGATAATGTGTCCTTAGCAAATGGACGTCCACTTTCCTTCGTGCCTCATTAAGGGGACGTTTGCGACGCGTTATGGGCAGGCGAGATTCCATGTGGAACTGTTGCGTCACGACTCGGTGAGAGCAGATCAGAACAGAGAAGAGGCGGAGAGTGAAAATGATAGACTATTTATTTTTTTATTTTTTTTACCTCGACGTTGATAAAAGGCATGTGTTATGTTGCGATTTTGACTAATTGATTTCACTGTTTTATACCTCTTGTTTGTTCAGGAGATTTGATGTTAATGTCCTTAACCCAGAGGTACAAGGGAGAAGTGCCCTGCCCCAGAGAGCAAAAGAGCTATTGGATTTATTAGTGAAATAATTTAGTGATAGAAAGAGCTTGGAAGAATTTTTTGCAACAATGCAGAATTTTGAGGGGAGGGGGGGGGGCTAATATTCCATTTAAAAAATGCTTACTTGATCTAATCAGAATGTAACTAAACAAAATATTAACCGTAGCAGTGTAAAACTTTTGGGAGGGGCTGACTTACATTATAAAAGCCAATTTCACCTAATCGAAACGTAAAATGAAGCAAGATGTTACCGTTAAGCAATGTCTTCTAGGGGTGGAGGTTGGAAGCCCCTTGGCCCTACCTTAGATCCGCCACAGTTTGTAAGTAACCAGCTCCTAAAAAGAAGCTGAACTGAAATCATGTACGGTAAAACACGTCTTATTAGGAGGGGGGGGGGGGGTAGCATTTTATTTTTTTTCAGCTGTAACTCTTTAGAGGCTCAATATTATCGCCTTTAATTAGGTCTGTTAATATTATAGCGAGCCCAAAATCTCCTATAAGGTGATTATATAGTGGAGCTTGATTGTTAAGTACGATATGAGATATTTTCCGATCTAGAATTTTCTGCTGCGTAGATGAAGTCATAAAACGTACTAAATTGTATTTAGTATACAAATAATTAACCTCTTGCCTGTGGAATATATATGAGAAAAATGTGCCAAAAATGGAAAAAAAATTTCACTTTGTAATTATTCAGAATAGAGTGAAAGAGAAAGTTTAGTTGGGGAAATGTTAGCTATTAAAAGAAACCTAACCGATATATGACCTTCAGAGCGTGCAGACTAATGCATATTCGGCGAAAAAAAAAAAAAAAAAAAATTCAGGGACACGCAGTCTATGGCATTTTTGTTGTTGTATTTATCGATCTATATTTTGTGCTTTAGAATCTTTTTGTTTTTAAACCACAATTGCTGTGGTTACGCTGAAAGCAAGCTGTAGCGAGAGAAGGTTTGATACAGTGTTAAATTATTGTTCTCATCAACGGATTAATGCAGTTGTGTGCAGTGGTGTAGCCACAGTGGGTGGCACCCGGGGCGGATATAAGTGGTGTCATGCCCCCATGCATGCGATATTTTTAGAATTTTTGCTACAAGCCATCGGGTGTCACCCCTTTGAGGGTGATACCCGATGAAAATGGTGGGACACCCGGGAAAGGGGGGTCCGCCCCCTCGGTGGACACCCGGGAAAGGGGACGGACCGCCCCCTTCCCCCCCTCCCCCCTTGCTACGCCACTGATTGTGTGGGTGGGGGGCGGTTAGTTGATAGATTCACATACACGTCCATTTTGTGGAAGTAAAATAGGTTATTTTACATTAATTTCTTTTTTCTTTGTAGGGCAAACCGCCCTTTATTCCTTGATTGTTCTGAATGCATTCATCCAAACCTGAAGGCTCCCATATATCTATGTTACATGTTCAGAGTTAAATGAATATCAGGAAATTAATGGCTTTATACTGTTCTGTCTTTTTCCCAAGCTATGTGTCTTAGAAATGGAAATATGTTAATTAATGTCATATACAAATTCATACGTTTGAACAAATCGGCTTGAAAACTTGAACGAATACATTAAAAAAAATTCAGACAAAACTCTTATCAACTTCAAAAATTTGCAATCCACCAAATCTCCGATTTTTAGAAGTTTTTTAAGTCCGTAAACTTACCACTGATAAGAGTAGTTTAGCTGAAAAAGTGAAGTTATAGCGACCAAAGTTGGACGTAAATTCCGCGAGATTATTCAGCTGTTGCTCTAAGTCGGTGTAATTCGCACTCTATAATTTTCTAGAAGGCGCAACTATAGCGAAAGCGTAATTTTCTAGAAAGCACCTCCAGAGTATTCAGTTAGACTTCTGAGAGATTAAATAAAAATGCTTTCTTCTTCATGAACCACGGGTAATCGAATTAATAAAGAAGTATCATACGGATAATCGAATTAATACTTAGGATAGGTATCGTGTACGGAGCTTTCAAAACGGTTACAATTTTTTTTTTTTTTTTTTTTTTTTACGCTAGATAACAACTTTCTCTGCTAGGGGGGTAACGAATATGTGCACGACCTGTTCCGAATAATCTGCCAGTGTTATTGCATGCAACGGGCTTCAAGTAAATATTGCCACCATCCGAAGAGAATTAAAATGCAAAATAGCTGGATTAGGATTAAAAATTCAAGTACTTTTAAAGAGCCATTAAATACAATACAGCGTGGATTGAGATCATTCACAAGTTACAAACAAGCAATGAAATTTTCACATTTATATATTAGATGCTTGCAGCATGATTTATATATATATTTTTAATTGCTGGGCTAATATTTAAGCACCTCGATGTGTATTCACTCGGATGCATTTGATTCGCCCATGACACGTAAACATCCTATTTATCTGTGTCATAGGGAGGAATGGCAACTAAACAGAGCCCGCATTATTTATTATTGCCAGGGTGTGGTGCGTTTGGAAACAAAAAAAAAAAAGAAGGGGGGGGGGGGAACCATGGAGGGAAAAAAAACAAAGAGAGAAAAATAAAATGTGAAAGGTCGAATCCGGCCGCAGCTTATACTACAACGACATTTCAATATGAAAGATTAGATTAGGGTGTAAAAAAATGAAATGCATTAAGAAAATGGGAAAAGTGCTGGTTCGAAAACGAAAACCGAAACCTGTTTCGGACAGCTGGAGGTGAGAAAGATCATTCATTAGAATCAGCACACTCATTGAATGCCTCTGCTAATGAGCAGCGTTTAAACTCTCGTATATGAATTAAATGTAGAGTGAGAGAAGGGATTTCTTTCTTTTTTCGCCTTTCTTTTTTTTTAAATAATTCATTGGTTGGGCGATTTAAAGTACGAGATTTAAGCAGACGACTTCACAGTTTTGTTTGTTCTTTAGTAGGTTGGCGGTATCAAGGAAATGGAATTCGTAATGGGATACTTACATTATTAGTCATGATCACATGAAGCGTTTTTTACTCCCTATTCCTCCCCCCTCCTCCCTTTCCATCCCTCTGCGCGCTCACTCAGACACACACACCTAAAGCACTAGCAACACTTGTTTTGCTTACTTTGATTAAACTATTGTTGTAGGGACTGCTAGTATTCAAAATTTTAAACAAAACTTTAGTTCTACAAAAGTGGCACAGTATGTAGAGTTAAAAGCAGATTAAGAGAAACTTTAAAGAATGCTACACGCCAGAAAATCCGTTTTAACTCCTTTAATAAAATGCAGTACCGTTATAAATTATTCGGGGTACCGGCAAGTAATGTCGCTTTTCCGTGCGTCAATATTTTGCCTATCGGAAAATACTGAAGCTAATAATACGAAATTTGGCATGTGTGCGAAATTTGTAACGTAGTGTTCTTGTAATGGGAGGATTTCCAAAAATTCGTAATTTGTGAGATGGTTTTAAAATTCCCCCTCCAAAGAGGGTGGGCGGCCACCCTACACTTTTCCCACGTTATTTTTTTTGAAAGGAAAAAATACCAGTTCTGGGCTTTAATGTGTAACAATCGTCAAGCTTGGCGACATATGCCGCAATTTTATTAATGAGGCTTGCAATGTTTGTTTTCCTGCATTGGTATTACGCAATAGCATTACTCAATTGCATTTCTGTTACGCAATCAAATAACTGGAGACTTCTGGAAAGTACTACTAGACGAAAGTCGTAGAATGTTCGAGTAACGTCTGCCAAAGATATAAAAGAGCTGGTCGGTCACTCCAGCAGTGGCGACTCGTGATCAAAAAAATAGGTGAAGAGCTTATACCAAAACATTATGAAAAACACCTGATGCAGCCATTAACATGGGCGCCGGCAGAATATTTCCCAGGGGGGGCAAAGGCTACTCCAGGGGGGCAAAGACTAATCAAGGGGCAAAGACTACTTTAACGTATAGTTACCATGTTGAAAAGAGCAAAAAAGCAAGGGAAAACACTGCATTCAAAAATCCAGGGGGGGGCATCGCCCCCTTGCCCTATGCTGCCGGCACCCATGGCCATTAAGCATGGTAATTAGGCGGTGGCATAGGCCTTTCTGCGGAAAGAAATTTTTAATCTTTCAGCGATGCATTAATTCCTAATGCCTCCATTGATCGACCCAGGGCCCGATTAACCTTTGAAGTGAGGGGAAGCTCAGTCTCATTTCGGCCCCCCCCCCTTCCCCTTTTTGTTTGGTTTAAGTAAAGTTTTTATGATTTTCTTTGTTAAAAGGATATTTAATTGATTTAATTATTTCTAATGATTTGATTTGAAAAAAGTATTTTTTTCATTAATTTGAAATTTACCTTAGATAAAAATATGTTATTCATTATCTTCGCAATAGTTTACTTAATTGTAATGAGATTTTACAGTATTTTTAAAATTACTGTAAAAAGTAAAATAAAAACATTTCCTTACTACTGAAACATTAAACTTTATTTATTTAGTCATATATTTTCAAGAGTCATGGGGCTTTTTTCGGGAATTCTTTGTTCGTTTTGATGACATCATGAAAATCACAACATGGAAGTTCAGAATTAATTTTGACCTTTAGACGATTTTTAACATTACATATTGAAAGTTTACCCCTTTCTACCGACCAAATGTTTCTGATAATAGAAAATTTTGTCTCAACTGGAACAAATGTCCCAAGTATAGACATCGCAAACTGAACTAATTTAGAAATGTTGCTACATGGAGTATCAAGACTTCTAAAATACCTTAAAAATAGCTTTCCACTTCTCGTCATTAAAAATCTTTACAATTACTTAGAAGATAATTTAAAAACAAAATTTTGAATTTTTATCCGTTTTACAGTCATTTTTGGGCCCCCCTTCAAATTATGACGGGAAGCTCCTTGAGCCTTTTCGCTAATCAGGCTCTGGGTCGACCACGAGAAAGAACATCTCTTTTATCGTCATCATTCCACCGATTAAACGGTGTTTGTAATACATTACAGACTATATCATTTACAGGAAACATAAAGAAGGTGAATAAACAGAAAAGAAACTAACTATTATCATTAAAATTAGCACAAGAAAAAACTCTAAAATTTTCAAAAGACAGCAGTAAAAATCTCATGTGTCAAAAATCTCAAACAAATCACGTGGTTTCATTTTCCTAGACCAATTTGTTCTTGGAGACCCACTACGCTGGGTTTTCTCTCACTTGAAGAGACAGACCGTTTTCTGAGGGATCTCTTCACCTGATAGAAAGTAAAGCTGTAAAACTGAATGGAGCGTCTGAGGTTACCATGGCAACCCCACCAATAAGTGCAGTAGAAGAGATAATTTTTCATTAGCACTTCACAACTCACCCCATCAGAACCCGCGTACCACGTGACTCTAACAATGGACCAATCCTGACACAAGTCTTTGAAACTTTCTTTGGCCGCGCTGCAAGGGGAGGGGAGGGAAGAGAGTTTGGCTTCACTGATAGTAAGAGCAACAACGTGGCGTAGTCTGCGGATAAATTTGCAAACGCCCATGAAAACATCTCAGTTGAAATGCTCTGACAAGCAGCAGAGATGCATTTTTACAGCTTGTGGATTTTGACGGTACCCCTGATCTTTCAAGTAGATTCCCCGCCGCCCCCCAAAAAATCGCGTGTCAAATCTAGCGAATAGGGAGACCAGTCCATTGCACTTAGCGTATGCTTTTTCTTAGTCAAAGGCTATGTACTGTTTGCCTGATCGTTTCTGACATTGAATTTCCTTTGAAAACTGTGCCTTTTTGCAACAAAACTGTGGTCCATATGATGTATCTCCAAAACAATAAAAATGCGCTGTCCCAGTGAATAAACCATTTTTGAAGCATATGCTAGTATGTAGAATTAATACCAATCTGAAAGGGCGGAATGCGTACATCATAGCAGCGCCATCTATTGACAAGCTTTGTAACTAATTTCGAAAATTGCTGGGAATAAATTCCCTTGTTCCCTTTACGAAATGCTGCAAACCGTACAATTCTATTGCCTTTCGTTTTTCTTAAATTGATTTTTCAAATCGTCGGTCATTTTTGGGACACCCATTATTACTAACGCATCTGTGTTATGTACAAGTATAAAAGTTATTTTTTTATGTTACTAGTGTAATATTAACAAATCATGATTTTAAAGATAGTACCATGCAATTCCCCCCCCCCCTAATTGGAAGAGCAGATTCCTTTACAATTTTTCTCCTTAACCTTGATACCGTATTTTCATATTTTAGCCGTGGATTTCTTTAAAAAGAAATCCAATAAATAAATATCAAGCTATTGCAATGTTATTCTATGTCAGGTTTTAAGTTTTTTTTTTTCTTCGGTAAGAGGAAACTTCGGCTAAGAAACCGATTGTTTTCTGTCACGTGACATATCCACGTCTCTCGTGATTCACGCCAAATTTCGACAGGTGTTTCCTTTTGGTAGAGTGCAGGCGACGAACCCTCCTTTCCGTAGAAAAGAAGTCAATAGAACGTCACTCCAAGGTCTGTTGCCGTCAGCTCATCGGAAAGCAAGAGAAATAGGATGGCCTTATCGATGTTTTTTGTATGCTGCTCGTGAATAATGTTATGTCATGCATTGTTTAAATTTTCCAAGGATGATTGTGCATGCGCCTTTCTGAGCCAGCCATATTTGGTAATATTCATTAGAGATCGGCACGGGCCAAAAATTTTAACTCGGGGGTCCGAATTATAATAGTGACCTCGGCTGATAAGCGTAGTGTCGGAGCGGAGGGGGACTAAGCGCCTAGGCTTGCCAAATTTATTCACGGATTTACGGGAGTAGGATAATGGGATTAAATTGTGATAGCTATAATCGACTGCGTTTAAAATTTTTCACAATGTGGTTATTAAAAAAAAAACACACTCAAGGAGAATAAGTTTGGTGGTGGTATTCATTATTCATGTGTGACATTCTTTTTTTTTTTAAGCGGGGGGGAGATAGGCGATCAACACTTTTTTCCCACACTTAATCGCCTGACTAGAAAACTAGCAGTTCCTATTTTTCAATGACATTAGTCGGATGATTTGTTTCTGCCGTGTCGTGCTCTCCGTTTGATGTGATTTTAAGTATAGAGCAGAAATGGGAAATAGCGTGTTAAATGAAAAGTATGACCTTCGGATGGTCTATTTGCCTGGTAGTTTTTGCGTAAGTCTAGACGGACTTCACGTTAACTAGCATTTTAGAATAAGCGAATTAATAGCTAGAATACTCAACAAAAAAACTAGTGTTAAAGGTAAAACTTAATAAAAATTTTGCAAGTTACATTGCCTCAAACGATGTATCAGTAAACGATATATATAATAAACATCTAATGCAACTTTAAAAAGACAGTGTCTTGTCTCATGTTAAAATGACTTTTAAAAAATGGGTGTTTTCGATTATCACTAGTCATGTACCGAGTAGCATTTTGGTCGAGTAACCGAGTACTCGGCCGTTTTAAATTTTATTATTTGTGTAATAAAATTGTGTTAAGATTGATACTTTATTTATAAACTTGATCTTGAAAACGTCTTATTTTAAAGTGTGGTTAGATGACAAATTGCACATGTATATTGTTTCATGTGAAGTGTGCCAAAACTTTTGCAATAACATGCATTTAGACTGTCAATAACTAATTGAGAGTTAGTGAGTCTAATCTCACTAGTTATCTAAAACTATTATACTCGATCAAGCTTAGCAAATCGCTTAAAACATAAAGGTTAGTAACAAGTACCAGCACCATCTAATTTTCAGAATATATAATAAAATCTTGTTATGACAAACTTCAGTTTTACAAACGTTTTTGATAACAAATAAAATATATCTATTTAAAGAAAACAAATGTAGTACAAATTCAGTCATAATGCAGTTTCACTTTAACAAATTATTCAGATATCATTTCGGATATATTATTCGAGTATTAATAAGTAAAGCTGCATAGCTATTTAATGTAGCTGACACTGAGATGGATGTCCACCATAACTAAGGTGACCATACGTCCCGTTTTGAACGGGACAGTCCCGTTTTTAGGTGGCTTGTCCCGTTGTCCCCAAGCACAGCTTTGGGACACCGTAATGTCCCGTTTTTAGAAAATGTCCCTTCAATGTCCCGTTTTTAGAAAGAGAGCAACCCACGGTAACGATTTCAATAAAGGCCGCTAAAAATCTAAAATCATCCAACGGCAGTGTCTGAAAAAAAAAAAAAAAAAAAAAAAAAAACTGACCTCCCACCCTCCCCTCTCGAGACGCAAAGAAAACGTCGGGGGATGTATTGTTTTTGTGTTTGTTCTTTTAATGTTCTTTTTTGTCAACTATTTCAATTTATTTAATTTTTATTTCTTTTTTTAAAGTCATGTTCCTCTTTGCTTATTCTTCCCCCTCCCCCGATCTCCACTTTATTTTCCCTTTTCACTCTGGTTTTCTAAGAATTTTTTTCCTTCCGAATGACAACTTCCTTTTTTCTGTGTGTCCTTTTGTTTACATTTCTCACTTTCCTACCTTCCTGCCTTGTGTCGGATGGTGTTTTTGAAGTCGAAGAAGGGCCTACCCCTTGTACCACCCGAAACGTACGTCTTGCACTATTTTTTATAGTATATGTGTGTTTTAGCAAAGGTTTTTTTTTCATTTTATTTTGATATTAACATTAACACAAGCTTTTTTGCGCGTTTTCTTAACAACTAAAAGATACCCAGACCTGTCAATTCAGTCTCCCTACACTATTACCTTAAAAACAGTAGATGTCCCGTTTTGAGGAAGAAAATAAATACACTATTGCCAAAAAAGTAGTAGATGTCCCGTTTTGAAGGAAAAAATAAATGGTCACGTTAACCATAACCCACCTAAAAAGTGTAATGAAGTCAATGTTGATGATCCAGACACAGAGATACTCGAAAAATTTCTCCATTTTGGAAATGTTTTGAAGATGTAGTAAATCCACTTGTGGCGTTTTCAACTTGAACAAAGCAACTCTTTGATTTAATTTTTAAAAAAGTGAAAAAAAAAAAAGTGTTTTTTTTTTTTTTTTTTTTTTTTTTTTCAAGGGGAAAAAATTTAAGAAACTGACAATCCATTTGCCTGGTGGAAATGAGTAAAAACTTTCCAGTTTTGTCGAAAATTGCTGAATAATTCTTGTATGCATCGTTTGGCTCTGCTTACAGGGAATTTTCTCTGAACAGGCTACATATAATAAAAGAAACCTCATGCCATCTCAAAATGTGGAACATAATAATTGTATTTTTACATAATTTACTATCCATAAAATTTAATTATTAAAATCTTATTTCAGATTTATTTTCAATTATTTCTTTGTCAAAGATCAATCTTTTCCTATTGTTTTGAGAGTGATCTACTTTTTACTTTTGTTTAAGAGTGACCTCATTTTTATTCTTGAATGCATCATATTTTTATGAATAATTATATGTATTATTTATATTTTCATAATTTTTTTGCAAATTATTTTAATAAGGTTAAAAAATACTGAAATTTTTACAACTACTTGGTATTAGCCGAGTACTCTACCAAAATGTAGTCGAATACAGGACGAATACCGAATAATTACAGAGTACTCAGTACATGTCTTTATTATTCTGATTTAATTTTGACATTAATTCTGATTTAATTTTGTGTGAAGCAAGGCTTTATATATTTGAAGATTTTTAAAATTTTGCAGAAAACATAAACCAAAATTGTTAGTAGGTTTTTATAGGACTACTAAAAAATCAGTTATGATTGCTCATTAATTTTAGCTTAAATAAGTAAAAAGATATGAAAAACTAATATTCCATGTAAAAATTGACGGAAATTCTTCAATGTTATGTATGTTTTCATAACGACTTTTTGATTTGAAATGATTTCCTAATTTTTATATTAAATTCTAATTTTGAAACTTTTCATGATGATTTTTTTTATTCATATCACTATTTATTCCACCAATCCGCTTTTATGAATCAACCGCATTTAATTCAAAATTAAAACGAAGAACTTTCGCCCTTAGAGAAGGTTGGGGGGGGGGGGTGAAAAAAAGTCAAATGATACTTTTTTTTTTTTTTAATTTTTTCTCGCCATTTGCTGTAGTATTTAATTTCTTTTTGCTGCCCAAAATTGCAAAAGTGAAAAAAAAAGTAGTGTTTTGAGTTTTGTAGCTCAGCCATATCAGTTAACTTGTTCCGCGTTATTTCTTCCAAAATGATTGCCAGATGGCCCAAGCGCGAAGTGTGCTGTAGAAAGGGCTTGTGGGTGTATGGGTGGGTTTAAAAAATCGACAGATCGAGCGAAAGTGGTTTACCGCATGATTAAAAATGGGAAACGGGGATGAAAATTATCCATGGCCAGACGTTCCTGAGAGCAAGTCAAACATACATTGCACGCGTGGGAACAAGTTGGGACTTACTCCTGTTAACAGATGGTGCTGTTTATGATACGTATAAAAAAAATGAAATTTAACTTTTCGTTTCTTTAAGAAAATCTTTCAGAGGTGGAATAATCAGAGGTGGAATAAAGCTTGATTCTACCTCTGAATGTTTAGTTTGCCGAGTTGTTTTGTTTCCTTCTGGATTTCTAAATGTTCATAATACTTTGTTCACACAATCACAATTCGTTGGATGGATTTAGATTTCTTCATTTAGAATGACATATTTCATTTGTTATTTGGATCATGGCACGTTTAAAAAATAAAGGAGTGGAAAGCACTTTTCTGTTAACACCACACATCGATTTTTCAATTTTTTGGCTTCAAATATAGTTTAACTGTGCAAACTTTTGAAATGATCTGATCAATATTAATGTCGTAAAAAGGCTTTTAAATATTTTTACGATAGTATCGACTTTTTAAATGCGATCCCTTTAAATTGTTTTTTCTCTGCTGTAATTTTTTCACAAAATCTTAGAATTTTAAAGTGTTAAAACTGCAAGATATATTCACCAATGAACTTGAATTTTTGTGTGTGTTCAGTATGATTAGCTTTACAGAATTAGTGTTTGATTTTGTTATACCTTAAGATAATTTTTTTTTTAAGTAACACCTATCTTTTTTTTTCCCTTACGTTTTTCCATTATTGTAAACTTAATTTTACTATTTCTCTCAAACAAATTCATCAACAGCAAAATCTATCCTTACAGTTGTAAACTAAAGTATGAATTTTGTTAACTGATGTGGGTTTGTCGTTCATTTCAGCATACAGAACAGCTTGCAAAGCTATTTAAAAATTTTCAAGTCGATAATATAATAACTTTATTTGTATTTATGTAGCAAAATCTTGTGATTTTTTTCGAGCTAAAGTATGGGTTGGGTTTAAGGGACTCGAACCCTTTTTTCTCTACCCCCACACCCCCATTGTCCACAATCAGCTCTTTTCAATAAATAAGAAGTAAACTATAACGATCATGTTTATTTAAAGTCTCTCCACCTACATCTGATGATATAAGTCCTTATATTATTTCGACTGCCCGCAATCAGCTGTTTTCAATAAATAAGAAGTAAACTATAACAATCACGTTTATATAAGCCTCTGCAACAACATCTGATGATGTTAGTGTTATATCATTTTTGTATCCAAGTAACAAGAACTCCCGTGAAAGGAGAACTTTCTTACGTTAGAAAACGACATTAAGTGCAATTACTACCTCTGAAAGTTTCATCAGTTGGTTAATATGCTCTTCTCGTTATCAGAGTTCTGCTGTAAATAGGTTGATATTTATCTTAAAATACTTGGCTAGTTGAACCACCAAAATACATTTACTTGCTTTTATCTCTCCTGTGTTTTACCCAATTAGTAACATTTGCTTAGATTAACCCAAGATATGATTTATCGTTGTACTATAATTGGATAACATTTGAGTTTTAACTTGTGGATACCGTTTTCCCGTAAGTTAACCGCTAAAACTGAAGAAAAATCTGTTTAAGTAGTCCCCCCGTGGGATGATAATGACCGAGATAGTTAAGAATTTGTGTAGGTTCATACTCATGAATTTGATATAAGATTCCCTTTTGTGTTCAAAAAGTTGAGTATAAAAGGAAGAAGACAGCGAAAATATTTTGTTTCGTATGCTTTCGAAAAATATCTAGCAGTTCTTAAATTGCATTCGAGTACAACTACATTATAAAATTTTATTTTATTTGCATGCTTTTGAAAGACAAAATTTGCATAGGAAATGTGGCATGGAAAAATTGCACCTTCCTTTGCAAAGGGCGAATTACAAGAAGGAACTTTGATGTTATTTCACAGTATGCGTATGTAGGTAATGGTCATGACTTGTGTTGGGGTAGACTACTGAAGAATTGCATTTCTAATTTTCTTAAACTGATTAGAACGTTTGAGAAAGTACGCTTTGTTTATGGACTATGTCTACAAAGAACAAAAGCAACTTTCTTAATCAGAGAATGTAATTACTTTTCAGTTGTACACTAATATGATTGTTTAAGGTTCATAAAGAAAATGTTTATTTTTGTCATTCCCCTCGAAGAAAAGAAAAAAAAAAAACTATGCAATTAGAAAGCGCACTAAGAAAGTTTCTTTTTTCCCCGCTCCTAATTGTTTTATTGCACGCTTGATTGCTCATTAGTGGTGAGTTTTGGTCACTTCGTTTAGAACAATTTTTTTAACAAGATTTTGTAATGTTTATTTAGCGTTACGTTGCATAATAATTTATTAGTTTTAATACACAATAACATTGAATACAAAAATAGATGTTATATTAAAGTTGTAGATGTGATTTGACTTATGAAGTTTAGTTTGGTTCTTGTGGAGAATAAAACACGATCTTGGGAAAAATTATGTCAGAAATTACCACAAAAACGAACGCGTTTTTATTTGGTGAACGAAGTTTAAAATCTTACTTTTTAACACTTTGAGGCGTAACCCTTTCCCAATGCTGAAAAAAGGGCAGCCGTTGCCATCACTCGACTTAACTACCAGCAAGATGGCGGACGATCCAAACGTTCATCGCGTGCCACAGATCTAGAGACCCTTTTTGACGACAGCTGGCTGTGCGCGGGCACAGTCAGCTGCCATCAAAAAAAGTGGGGGGGGGGAAATTCTTGACAGTGCGCTAGCTTTTAAACGGCGCATTCGATTGAGCTTCAATTATTCTTCAAGTAAAATTTATTTAAATGCTTGATAATGATCTTTAAGTCTGTATCTTTAAGTTTTCGGAAAGTCGAGTGGAGTCACTCCAGATTTTTTGAAACATGCATTATCACTTATTCGCGTAACCTCCTCCCTCCTGCAAACGCTCTGCGCGCCCCACCGGTTGGGAACCGCTGACTTGGTGCGATTTCAGCTCCATATGCATTAACTATAGCGCGTACATTATTATAGCTTCCTCTCTCACCCCTCTCTAAAAACACCCTTTTTTTTAGGTCCCGAGCATCCGATTTTTGTAACACTTCAGGTGAGATACTTGAGAACCCACTTTTATGCCGCCCTATTAATTTTTATAAATATTTTCTATCAAATGCGCTATTGAAAGAAGACCCAGGAAAATAAGCTAGCTATCCGAAATAGTCAATTTTAACGAACCTCTGAGAATCCACACATTTAACCCTTTGAGGCGCAACCCTTTCCCAATGCTGAAAAAAGGCAGCCGTTGCCATCGCTCGACTTAACTACCAGCACGATGGCGGACGATCGAAACGTTCATCGTGTGCCACAGATTTAGAGATCCTTTTTTGACTACAGCTCGCTGTGCCGCACAGCCAGCTGCGTCAAAAAGAGTCTAGATCTGTGGCACGCGATGAACGTTTCGATCGTCCGCCATCTTGCTGGTAGTTAAATCGAGCGATGGCAACGGCTGCCCTTTTTTCAGCATTGGGCAATCTATTCAGCTGTTCTCGCATTTTTCAGCAAATGTCAGTGCTGTTAAAAGTAATCGTGACCATTTTCTTACGGGAAATGACGTTCTAAAAAGTAAAGGATTCTCGTGGAGCTATGTCACTCGAAACTGTTTTTATAGAAATCAAATCTATTCTTCGTGACTGGCAACAGTCAAAACGTCAGAGTTTGGTGTTCAACACTGCTCGTTTAAGGGTGCGCGGGAACCAACGCCAACTCCTGCTGGAGTATATTTTTGAACGTCTTTTTTTCTGTTGCGATATGATATGAGCTCATTAAAATGAATGAATGTTTTTTTTCGTTGAAAACAATGATACGCGATTGCGTGTATAGAAACAAAGGGCAGTGATAAAATCTGCCTTCCGTATATGTCCTTTGAACTGATGATCGAAGATTCATGAACTTCCATTACTTACGTAAACAATCACTCAAGTAACTTACCGTATGCTTTAAAATGAATATGAAAATTTTCGCAGCATGTTCGAAGTCTGTGAACATGAGCTTCTAATGATATAAAAAGGAACATTTAGTTACCCCCAGAGAACACCCCCCCCCCAATTGCGTTGTTTACTTGACGAGGATTTATAAGTGGATTATTCAAACCAAGCACAAAAATGCGTTTAAAATTGCATCACATCACATAACATCTAGTTCATGCAGCAAATTCTCGATTTAAGTGGATTATGCGTAATTAAAAAAAATATATATATCCACGGAGTTCTCTGCATCGCTTATGTATTTTTACTCAGTACTACAGGAGGTGGGCCACGGGAGCCTGGGCACTCCCGGAAATCTTAGATTTTTGTTAATTGTATGTCAATAAATCGAGCATTTTTGTGAGAAATTCTGCCCTTTTCACCTTTAGAGCACCCGCCGAAATTCTTTTTTTCACGCTACGTCCCTGCAGTGCTAGTTGGTTAACCGCGTTTCCTAAATTTTTGGCCAACAAAATATTATCAGTGAGTGCTTTAGGTTACATCCGCGATATTCAATTTAACTTTTGAGTTAACCTTTAACGCGCAGTGTTCCCGCTCTGGATCACCAAACTCTGACGTTCTGACTGTTGCCAGTCACGAAGAATAAATTTGATTTCTATAAAAATAGTTGCGGGTGCGATAGCTCCACGAGAATCCTTTACTTTTTTAGCACGTCATTTCCGTAAAAAAATGGTCACGATTATTTTTAACAGCGCTGACATCTGCTGAAAAATGGAAGAATGCGAGAACAGCTGGATAGATTGCCAATGCTGAAAAAAGGGCAGCCGTTGCCATCGATCGACTTAACTACCAGCAAGATGGCGGACGATCGAAAAGTTCATCGCGTGCCACAGATCTAGAGACGCTTTTCTTGACGCAGCTGGCTGTGCGCGAGCACAGTCTGCTGCCATCAAAAAAGGTGTCTGTAGATCTGTGGCACGCGATGAACGTTTCGATCGTCCGACATCTTGCTGGTAGTTAAGTCGAGCGATGGCAACTGCTGCCCTTTTTTCAGCATTGGGAAAGGGTTGCGCCTCAAAGGGTTAATCAGCGTGCCAGAGATTGTGCAAATACCGTACAACATCCCGAAAGAATGTGTTATCGATCGGAATTATCAATAATAATTACTGTGTTTGGGGTTATTCTTTATCTTTATTTAGTTCACCCACAGATACATTCTTGGTTGCAGCCCTCCATTTACTCATTACTTGCGATTGTGTTTTGCTGTAATCGATGAATGGGCTTGCCGCTGTAATGGAACATCAAAATGCTCTTAAAATTAGCTTCGTCCATTTTGGGAGGATTTGTAGGTTGCTATTGTGTAATTGTTTAATAAGACGCTTAGTGTGGTCTTTTGGGGGAGAGGGGGAAGTTTGATTCTGAGGAATTGGTTAAAGTTTCTCAGAGTGTGCTTTTACCGATTATCAGTTAAAGGACATTGCTTGTTGTCCATTTAATTGAAATTCATTCTGTGAGAGTACAATTTGCGCTAGCGGAGTGGTATAAGAAACATATTTTCTGATTTGATGATGATTGTGATAAGTGTTTGGTAATGTTTGAAATTAAGAAAGGCACTTTTTTTTTTTTTCTTTTAAGCGTTGAAGAAGATTCGTCGTGAGAATTTTCAATTTAGCTTTCTTTTTTGTGAAATGAGCTAGCTTTAATTTTGAAGATATTAATTAAAAGACTTCTTAATTATCTTATGTCAGTGGCATGCAGGCTAATATTTGTATTGTTAAGCACGCTTTAACTCTATTGCAGACAATCATTATTTTCTCTAGTTCTTGCAGATACCTGCAGTAATTGGCAGTTATTTCAAGTGGGGTGGAGGGGGGGGGGGCATAAAATATGTGAAAAGATTTACACGATCCCACCTTCTTTTTGGTAACTTTAAGCATTTTTCTGGAAATCAAGTCTATTATTCTTGATTTTCGCCATCAACAACTAAGCTGTCATAACTTTGTAGTTTCACAGCAAAACTAACCTTATTGTAGAAATTTAGACAATACCAAAAATATTGACTCTAGAGAGTCTAATCATAAGACTGTAAGAGTCTAATCATAAGTCAAATGTTTTAAAAACTAATGAATTTACAAGTGGCCGGAAATACATCACTAAATAAAAGTAAATGATTTACCCATAAATCAATGCAACAGCACGTGTATTTTTATGAAAGTTGTATAGATATTGGCCTTGAAACATGAAGGAATTGTAAAAAATAAATGAAAATAAATTTTGCCATAAAAAATTTGATCTCCCAAAAAGCTTGGAGCAACCACCATTATAGTTAATGTTTTTTGATCCCTTCCCTATTCCAATTATATGCATTTTTTTGATATGCATTTTTTTTTTTCTTTTAAGCCGAATGTGAAAAATTCTACCTCAGTTCTGGCTGCAACGACATTTTTATATAGGAAAAACGAAACCTTTCAAGTAATTCCTGATTAATTTGAAAGGATTTGAGAATCGGCTGCATCAGTGAGCTTGCATCTGACGTCACACCTTACCACAATTGCATGAAAAAGAGGAGGAACGAACAGTATTGCCTTTCGTGTTATGCAACTTGTTTACGAGCTTGTTAAGATTCTTCGAAACCTCTTGCTAACATTTATTAGCGACACAGATGTGCACATTGCCATTTCGTTTTTCGGGGAAAAAACTGAATAATTGCTAACACTTATTTATGGGGTGCTGCTAGCGATATCTGGTGACATTTCTGGAGCATCGCAGAAGTAAATGTGCGTAAATCAGTTAATAATAGTGACGAAAGAGGGAGGATTTCTCGGATGCAAGTGATGAATATTAATTCTGTTAAACCCCATAACGCGGAGCAGCAAAACGAATTCATTAGTCAAACGGGTTTGCTATGAAACATTTTCACAAGAAATGACTTCAGCGTTATACCTTCCTCAGTAAGGAACATGCAACAGATATTTTGTTAGCAAGTCATTCCTGCCTATTATTAACACCGAAAAAAATATATTAGAAATAATTAAATCTTCGGGTCTTCGAGCCTCGTCTGGGGGAGACCCCTCAGGAACCTCCCTATTCTTTTAGTTTCATTATTGCCATATTAAAACGATATTAATTGACTATGTCATTTTATCTCTCACCCCTTTTTCTTTTATTCTTCCTTTACATTTATTTCATAGACTGGAAGTAGGAGGGTTTCCTGATCTTTCCTTGCAATTGCAAACGTGGGTCGATGATAACTGAAGTAACTTGCATAATTTTTAGTATCTATCTTAACATACCAAAAATTTTGCTTTTCGTTATTTCATATTGTTGAGAGAGCTTTAGGCGAGTAGGGTTGCTGTATTTCGCCTGGTAACGCTATTGGCGAGTCATCCAGAGTGGATAAGAATCCCAGGCTGTTAGGCTTATGTTTAAAATTATTCTTTTTTCCACTTTCACATTCGCTAGCCAGTGCCCGATGAGTTTACACCTTTTACAAGTTATTCTTGATGCAACCTTAATTTTATGATATCAGCGTTTCAATTCGCCAAGTTCCAGTCGCCATTTTGAAGATGAATGATGCAGCCTTGAAACGAACGTTAGAAATCAGCAAATAAATAAATTAATCTATCTGGTGTCCATAACCGTTTAGAAATGTTAGCAGAGTTATGGTACAAACATAGTAAGCGTGGAATTTTAATATGACATTTACTTTATTAAATTAGAACGGAAGAAACAGGTACATCACATAACAAGGTAACATCAAGAGGGGAAAAAGTATAGAAGAAGTAAAAAGAATGCGTGCGCAAGCACGGTTACAGTTAAGTAGATAAATGTTTATTGAGGGATACAGAATTCAGGAGGATAAGACATTGCACAATAAAAAAATAAACAATTCAATACTCAACAATTTATTCTTGGGTAATTACGTGTGTGACTTACACGACATTTGAGATTTTCTGTATTTTTCACTTTTGTTCAAAAGTGTAAATTAAGAATAAATTTAAACTTTCAGTAACGAATCATAGAAGAGTAAAGTAAATATACTTATGTATTATGTTTTCAATAAAAATTTGTGCGATTTTTAATGTTTAAAAAAATAAAATAACTGTTTCTGACTGACACGACGCAAAAAGAAACTGGTTTAGACTTGCTTTCACTTATATTAAAAATTCTGCTCTAGATTTAGTTCTTAAAATTTGGAACTCACATGAAATATCAAGAATAGTGCACACAACAATAATAAAAATCAAATTCGAGTTCAATAAAATTTTTAAATCTTTTATTTGAGTTATCTGCTTGTGACTGACACGACAAATAATCTGTGACTTACACAACATCTGCAAATATTCAATCTGAAAACACAAGTTTGTTCATATAAAAACACAATTTTTTATTTTGTTTACTGTCTAGTATACCTGTAATCTTTAATAAAAACTTTAATATATATTTATTAAAATAGCATTAATGATTTTATGCTTCTTTACAAAGTAAAAATACACACTTGGGTATACATTCTCATGGAATTACCCTCTTACTTTTATGTCGCTTTTTTGGGACACATTTTTCGGACAATTTTCAATAAAGGGGGTGAGAGATAAAATGACATAGTCATTAAAAATATTTTCGCTCTATGTTTACATAGAATTAGTTTACGTTGTTAAGCTATTTGCGAATTAAATCTCAATGACTGTTTCCTCTTTCGTGGAGGAAGGAAGGGAGTTGGGGGCTCAAACTTCTTCCAGGATGTTTTTCCTTAGTATAGATTTATCCCTTAAACGTCCTCTAAATTCTTTTTTGAAGTATGGATTTCTCTTAAAAGAAGTATTTGAACAAACTTTTGACTCTTTGTTGTTTTGCTTAATCTAAAATATGGTGGTGATGTTTAGATGATTGTAAAGTAAGACATTTTTATTACAAGAAAATATAATATAAATTAATCCAGATATCTTATAACAGCCTATTTTTGATAAATCTGTATTAGTCTGATTTTGTTGTGCTGTATAATTTTTCTGTTGATAATGTACAGAATTTGAATGTTTCATTTTTATCACCTAAAAGACATGCGTAGGCGTACACATATAGATGATTGCACCACAATTTGGAATTTTTTAACTGGATTAAGTTTTAAGAAGTTTTATTATTTTAAAAACACCTATATCAGTATTTTGAAACTGTAAAAGGGGAGGGGGACTAAAAGTTTTTGTATCGGGAGTTTTTCTTCTTTTTGGAATTACATTTTATTTCGTAAAGACTGCAGTGAATGAAACGGGAATTAGTCTTGAGAATACTTCAATTTTCTTTTCGATAGCTGTAAAGTTTCCTTTAATTATGCGTTAGCTGTAGGTTTTCTTTTACAGAGTTCTGACCTGGTCAACCAACGCTGTCGTTTCTCAATTTTTCCAATGCGACTGTCAGTCAGACCTGACACACGTTTCCAACGAGATTCAAACAATGTCATTTTAATAATCAATATCTTATCATTTCGCATTTATTTTTCATTACTATGTGTCACTGGTAGATTTGAACCTCGGATAGACACGGAAACCTAAACTAATAAATAATAGAACGATAAATATAAAAATTGTGTGCTGTATAAACAATACGAGCGTGTTCGATTTTTTTTTCTTTTACCATAGAACCAGTTTTTAGTACACTCACGTTTCTGATTGTCCTGGAACGTGCTCGGTCAGACAAAAAAAAATGGGTTATCTAGAGAAAAATTTAGTTGACGTGCTGTCGCTGCTGCATCATCACGTGAGCGTTAGATTAGAATATTGCTTGTCGTGATATTAATTTACTTTTGACATCAGAGAACTCCTCCTTTACAGAGTTCGCCTTATTTTTATGTACCTTATTCTGGAGTTTTCTAATTTATCCCCCCCCCTCTCTTTATTAAAATAAGTAGTAAGTGGTAGATTTGGAGAGAGACTTGTTTCTTCCTCTCGCTTCTAATTTTTTTGGTATATAACTATAGAGTATGATTTGTGGGTGGTACAGTAGAATTCTTTTTTAATTCGTATTCTTTCTAAAATTATTATATTCATGTGATTTTCGATTGAATTCTTCAGTATAGGTGGATTTTATTCAGCTCACGTTTACACCCAACCCACATTTTTTTTTTTTTTAGTTTTAAAAGATTAATTTCAACTCCATTTCGGGGGAAAATTTTTACCGACTTATTTGGAAACAACATTTCTATGGAGAAAGCCAGAGTCGGTAAAAGTGAAAGAAAAAAAATTCACGGAACTGTACAAAAATGCTTTTATTGTCTAACCAACTATAGTAGGGACTCTTGAAGCTAACTACGCATGGATGCAAATGGCAAGCCCATTCAGAAAATGGGGATGTCCTTATATCCCAAGATGAGCAATCGTTGCACAAATAACATTTCTGCGGCCATCCTAAAGCTTTAATAATGTAGTATTAAATAGGATTTTTATTTTTTAAATAATTTGGAAGAAGACGAGCAGACAACTATTCCGAAGGATGAAGAAAAATAATTAGGATGTATTTCGTTCTCTCAGCTGCTGTCCTCCCAAATGTCGTCAATGGAACTGTCGGAGTATTCTGCAAGACGCGTCTGTTTGATGTTTGATCTGTGAGCAAATTGTATGTCTAGTGGCCGCTGTCATAACTGCTCTTGACAATCGTTTTCCTTATTTCGAATATAAAATGGAATAAATGGAATTAGATTTTGTACCATTAGATTTTGTACCAAATTTAAAAATGCGAATATTCTCTTAGTCTTTTTAATTTTTGAGAATGCCTAAAGATTAAATTTTGTGGCAACAATACATCCAAAATCGGCGACCCAAGGGGTGTAGGGGCTGTAATGAACTATTCTATCACATCTTGGGTCAGGGTTCGATTCCCGGCTTGATCTTGGCTGTTGTCCGTCCCTTCATGGGGGGGGGGGCGGCGCCTGCTCTTTCTTCCATAATAAAATTGTCTCGTTCCTCCATAGTAAAATAGTCAATAGTTAGTAGCGTCGAATGCCTAATAAGCAAGTGTTCCGCCCTCGGAAAAGATTCTGGATAATTTTTTTTTTCCTACTTGGTAGAAATTAAATAATGTAAAAGATAAAATAACCGTCCTGGAGATACTTTCATTGGAAGAAGGAAAATTATAAGTTGACATTAATATTTTTTTTTCAGTCTGACAAGTTCTGTTCGTGTAGGGTATTTTGAATTCTAAAATGCTAAAAATGGTTTGTAGATAACCTGCAAATACTCTCCTCTTACTTAACTGAAGATCTCGTATCTACTTGACGCATCCGCCATTGACGTGAGAGTGATAAGCGATTCTAAGAAATCTCGGTCTTCTCTTCCTTCTGACACATTAAGTAAATTTAACGATATCCTTGACAAAACCGTTACGAAATTTTATATCGGGAGTAATGGGTTAAGCCGCTACTTCTGATCAGCATTCAGAACTCGCCGTGTTTCATGAGGATTAAAATAACAAATTAACCCTTATTCCATGCACATATTAAAGCTCTGGAAAAATCGCCTTCAAAAGATTTTATCTCAGGAAAATAAAACAGACTATAACACGCATGTTTTAACACATTTCAACTAAAAAATGCTTTTTTTTTTTTTGGTCCCCCATGGTATTGGCATTTCTGTCGCATGTTTCCTATTGGAAATGGTGTTAGCATTTGTAGTTCTTTTACTGGAGCGCCCAAAATGGACTCCAGTACATTACCAACAGTAATGCACTTTTGCTACTCATGTACTGTTCTTATTCATTCTATGCGATGTCGAATGCGTTTTGAAACAAAATGAAATTAGTTATGGAGGTTTATGCAAGCATCGTCTCCATCGGAAATAGGTTACATATTGCTCCTTTATAAGTGACATAAAATAATTCTCATGGAATACTGACTAAGGGTAGCGATTAAAAGTTGCTTTAGTGTCCAATGAACGGCCCGCTTCAACCGTTGTAAATTCGAGACTTTCTCTGCCCAGCTTTGCTTTCGGGCATTGGTTTTCGGGAAGCAGTTCTGCTGTTGGATAAACATCGTAATTTTTGCAGTAGTATATATAGTAGATCCGTAATGGTGGCCCTTGGTGGGTGGAAAGCACATAGAACTCTGTCTTGGAAAATGTCTTATAGTTGATGCGTGCAACATGATTTATCTTTTTCCTATTTTCCTTTTTTTTTAAATTAAATACCACTTCCTTAATCCTTCCTTTCCCATTGATCACTATCATAGACCGATAGAATCATCTGAAACCCGATGTGACGTGTTTTTTCCTCCTTTTTTTAACGTCACGTAGTTGCGAAAGTGTCTGTCTGAACTTCTTAATCACGTCTGATGCAACTGTCGTGTGTCATTGGTGATAATTAATGGCTAATTAAGCTGCTCAGTTGGATAAGTTGCTGTGTGTTGAATTTAGAGCTGAGGAATGAGCATTTGGAAAAATCTGATTTCCCGCGAACGCGTGTTTCGCCACCTGCCTGATGACGTTTAGGTAAATTCCAGGATGCACATGTGTTCTTAGGCAACAGGTGATCTATCGGGAATACGCAAGTCGGATTAATGTGTGAAAGAGTGAAATGTATTGTGATATTTCATCATTTCTTGTGCGGAGTTTTAATAATGTTTGCCTTTCTTGTGTTATATGAATTTGTTTATTTGTACTCTGTAATTGTCTTTTACGGTGACAGAAAAAAATTCTCAGGTCCTCCCCCCCAAAAAAAAACCCATGTGTTACTGTCCTCGCACTGGGGTGTTATCTTTACTCTACTGATCTTACTGTCACTACTGCGCTCTACTGATTTTTCTTATAAGATGGGCAGTAAATCATTTGGACGGCCGACAAAGTTCCTGACAGATGAATTAGAAAGAATAGAACAACATGATGGCCTTATTGCTTACCAGCAAAGACGTGTTAAATGGTAGGTCCAGACCCCCCCCCCCCCCCGTCTCTCTCGAAATTTTCATTTTTGTTAACAAAATGAAGGACCCCCCCTCTAAAATTTTGTTTTGGATATGTACGCTTACTAGTTATTATTCCTTTTTAGATTAAAAAAAAAAAAAAAAAAAAAAAAACTATTGAAGTTGCGTGAGGGATAGATTATTTGCAAACAGCATTTGGAGGTACTAATTGGTATACTCAAAGTTAGGATAACAGATGTGTTTAGTTTGACAGCCATAATGTGGCGAGAATCGGGGAATACCGTCTCGCCATTATTCGAACTATCAAGGATGTTCACAGTGAAATTTGCTGAAGTAGATTTATCAGAATGTCCACCTTTGCCTGTATAATCTATCTATCGAAACAACCTCTTGCCAAATTATAGTAGTTTCTTCCAGTCGGGGAAATACTTTGTGACCTAGGTGGCCATTTTTCACATTCAAGAGTAAGTATAGCAAAGTTTCTTCAAATGGGGAAAAATAAAGTTTCAAAATAAACGCTTTTCTAAACAAAGATACGGGCACACATGGTCCCGCAATTCTGGACCTTCCCGTTTAATAAGTCTTTGCTGTTAAGCACTAAAGCCATCGTGTTGTTCTGTTCTTTCCAATTCATCTGTCAGGTCGGTCGTCCAAGTGATATTTACTGCTCATGTTTTAAGAAAGATCAGTAATGCGTAGTAGCGACAATAAGATCAGTAGCGCAAAGACAACTCCCCAGTGCGAGGACAAACACATGGAGGCCTGTGCCGTCCTATGCAATGTTGCCGATGTCTATGCTGCTCATAAATATTGAATTTGAAACTCCTTCATCAGCTTAAACATAGGCTGGAGTATCAAATAACTGATCGCGACTTCTCTCTTTCCCTCCTAAAATTTAGAATCATCCTTGAGCAATGTAGGGCCGTTCAATAATAATTTAGTATCTTTACATTAATGTGATTAATGGATTGTGGCGGCACGAAGATCGCCTCCGCGCACACAACACCCGGCAATTGAAAGGGAGCCCCCGCGTCGCTAATCGGCTGTAATCCCACAAACCAAACCAAACCAATCTACCACCCATAAGTCCCTGGGTTCAAACCGAGCTCTCGTTCCACGCTGTCCCATATTGATGACCCGGACAACGAACACTCATTCTCCTTCTCGCCAATAGCGACAGATGGCGCCAGCACTGCCCTCTTTCATCTCTCGCTCGACTCTTTCAAAGTCCGCACCGAGTGGCAGCGACCTCGCCACGTCCACAACGGTCAGCAACCTCACAAAGTCCGCAACGCGCGGCAGCAACCCCACAAAAGTCCACAACGAGTGGCAGCGTTCCATAACGCTTGGAACATCGTTCGTCAGCCTCCGACTGACTCTCTATCGGGGGAGTAGTATGTGGCGGCACGGAGATGTACCTGTACTTTATTAAACTGTGTTTGAAACACTAATTTTGATTCGACTTTTCAAAAGAAAAAGGTGCTATCCCTGTTTATCTAAATACGGCCATGAGCATTCCCGATTAAATTCTTCGGAATTTTCCCCCCCTAATCGTCTACTGATTGAAATCTAGTCAATACTTTTCCCCCGACGATTTCTGGACCCTATTTCTTAAAGTCCCTTATCGCCGTGCCCTGTGGCCTGCTAATCTCCGTTCGAATTCGAGATTATTAGGGTTGAAAACAGCGTTTATCGAGACAGTTGATAGGTCTTCGTAAACAAAACTTCGTCATGTATACGTGCATTTGTGTGAACGCGCCAATTATCTGCACCTTCACCCTTAGTTTATTCATTTCGCGTTTCTGATGATTTGTTTTGAGTGCTTATCATCTAAGGATTACTAACTACATGTACAGATTGATGAAAAGGTAAATGAGATCGTGCCAAACGCGTGGTAAACACACTGTTACATTGATACATTAAAATTTAATCCATGGATTGAAACTCGTTCAGCACATATTCCTATTTTTTCACTCTTATGAGATTTTTATTTTAATGCTGTAAAATGTTTTCGATCTCTGCTTTTTAATTTGCTTTTCATTGTTTACTTCACAAACTTCTTTCAGGGATAAACAAACATTTGGAATTACCTCATCTGTCACTTTGGATAGTCACCGTTTGGTGCTGCCATCTTTGAGATATTTATAATACTAAATGCGTTTTAACTTCAAGGTTTAAATAGGATTCCTACTTTTCTATAACAATCCTTTTCTTCCCATGCCCCTACATCCACCCCCCCCCCTTTTTTTTTTAAATCTGAAAGAGTGGACATGATTATAGGTTTCATTCTAAAATAAAATTAATAAATTTAAAATTCATCACACTGACCGAGACTTACAAAAGGATTTCTGAATAGGTTTATTTGCAGCATTGAATAGAACTGTGCAAGTTTTTACAAAATTTATCAATATTTTCCATTTTTAATAACTTTATTATGTTTATCTTGAAAAGGGATTTTTTTTTACATAATGCATTGTACTTCGCCTTTTGAAAAACCATTGCAACACTGCAATAGTTAGTAAAATCGCTTAGTTTTCCAGAAGTATTTAGCAGTCTTGCTCAACTACTGGTCCGTGAAACTTTGCTGCCGGTCTTCCTATGGTTTTTTTTTTTTTTTTGGGTGTGTGTGTGTGTTCCTATTACAGAAAATATTTCAGATAGGCGATATCTGCTTTATGGAGAGGGTATTGTTCCCCCTTACTTCTAATAAATTGCACCTATGAATAAAATATCTGTTTATATATACATATTGGTTTTTAATTTTGGCGCCGAAACGCGAAATATTTTTTCCCTATTTCTGCCTGTTGTGAAAGGTTGGGATCACTTGACACATCTGTTTGATTTAGTAGATGCTTGTGTAAGAAGAAAATATTTTTGTGTGTAGTGTATGCGAATATTATATGATGGATCCAGTTTGAATCTTTGAAGCACCGCCCACGATGTACAGTTCGTTAATTTGAGTTGGTTAGAAATTTTTATGATGACTTCGTTCGTTCAGAGTAGAAAAACGTAACGAGATTAAAGTAAATAAATAAATAAATGAGTAAAATAAAAGCAATAAATAAATTATGCCGTAATAAAATCCACACCGTTGGTACGGTCGGCTTGAAATTTTTTTTATAAAAAAAAAAAAAAAAACTTATAATTATTTTTTTAAAACCCACCAAAAATGTGCTTTACATTGAAAATTTAAAATTTTACCATTGCCTGATTTTTCAGCAGTTTTTTGCAATTTTTAACTTCTAGAAACTCTCATTTAGGGTAGAAAAGCTTTTAAGCTATTGCAACTACGTGATAGTGGAAACAGATTCGTAATTTTGGATATTTATGGGGAAAAAAATTAATAAAATTAGCACCATTGGGCCGATCGCTTTCCAAATTTGCACAAATGCGTAAAAAAAAAGTATTGCAAGAAAAAGTACTACTTTTTAAAAATCTAATACACCCATTTCTCAATTTTAGCGATTTTTTTTTTAATTTTTGAATTCAGAAAATTTTTTAAACGCAACAAAATAATTGACGCCTTTAGCATATCGAATCATCAAGAACAATTTTTTAGTCACATATTATTTTTTTTTCTAGCAATCGTTGTAAATGACATCCCATTGGGCTTATCTACTAGTTTACTAAAGAATATTTTTTGTTGACGTAATTTAGCTATGTTTTACTCATGGAGAGGGTGGGGATTGGGACTGTTATTTCTGCAATTTTCGGACGTGTTGGTTTTATGATTAAGGGACGAGATTTTCCAAAAGTGTGTTATTCAAAGTATTACTGGTCTGATTTCTCCAGTTTTGTTTGTGCTATAATCTTTTGAGAAATATTCATTAATTGCTTTGAAACAGTCATCAGACGTATAGCTTGTGTTTGTTTTTTTCTCAATTTTCTTTTATATTACATTAATCATATTGATCCGTCACTGTCTAACTAAAACACGGAAAAAAGAAACGGTTGATATTTTTGGCAATTCTTAATTTGGTAGGTAAAGGATTAACGTTTTTGTCTTGTTTTATCTATGTCACTAGTGTTTCAGCGTAGCACAGAAAATGTTGGGCTGCTCACTCGAACTAGAAACAGAAGGGAAACTTTTGCCTTCACGTATTAATTTGCTTATGAAATTAATAAGCAAACTTAATTTGCTCTTATCAAAATAATTTTAAATGTTACATATTCAAAGGCCCGGTTCTTTGAAAATTTATTTTGATATTTTTATTTGTAGAGTAGTTAAGTTTTTCTGGAGCTCTAACCCTTCCCCTCTCCTCCTGATAAAATACAGCTCGCGCTTTTGCATGCATATATATTTTTTTAGAGGACAGCAATATATATAAACTATGTATTGGTGTAGAATGCAGGCAGGGAAAGCTTAGTAATTTATAACTTATTTAATAAATAAGTTTTTAACTACGATTAAAATATGTAATTATCACATACACACACACACAGTATAGTGATTTAAAATAAAATCTTTTCCCAGATAAGAAAAGAATGGGACATGTCTCTCTCTTACAGCTTACAAGCATGCATCTCATGAATGAATTCAGGTTCAGGAAATCATCCTGTATTCTATCAGTTGCTGCATTACTTTAGTACTGAGAAATATAAAACTGATTCATTATACATTGTTTACGTGGGATTTATCAGACATATTAATTCTATATTTTTTAAAGTAAAAAGGAATATATATTTAAAGCAAAAATGAATAACTATAAATAAAATTATTAAATAAATAGTAGTTCTGCAATAAGTTGGCCTGCAAAAGGTTTACTGACTTATATTCTAACTGGAAAATATAACTATGACTTAAAAAACATAAAGGTTAAAAAAAATTAAAAAGTTCATAAATTTAAAAAGTAATAGAAAACAGCCAATCAAAAACAACATATTTTTAAAGTGAACAATAATATACTTTTATCTATGGTCACAAAACAAATTAGGAGCTCTTTATAAACGCCAGCAGAAAAAGATAGTACTGCATTCACGTTAAAGTTATTTTTATATTTTAATTAATTAATTAATTGTTATTTTGTAATGAAAGTTTTCTTTTAGACTAAAATTATTCTGTTTTGAAATAAAACTATAAAATTTTAATTCAAAAAGTGTTATACTATTAAAAAAAATCTTAACCCCAATAAAACCCACTCGGGTTGGGTTTAAAAAAAACCGGATTTTTAAAAACCCTGTTTATAAATATCTTGGCAAATAATTCTTATTTGAGTCAGTTAGAATATAGGCACACACAAACTAACTGAAATGATTAACACCTTTGAATTTTGTTGTAAAGAGAGTGCTAAACACTTTTAAACGCTTTTATAATTACAAAAAAATCTGCAAATTTATTTTATGTTTTAAACACCAATTATTTTGAGTGTTTTTTTTGTTTGTTTGTTTGTTACTTTTAAAAGTTGTCGGAAAATGTTAATAAAGTGAAAATAAAAATAAAAATTGAAATAAGTAAAATAAAATCTCGGCTATTCGATCCTCGTCAGGGGGAGACCCCCCTGAACCCCCCTAATTATTTAGTTTCATTATTGCCATATTAAAACGATATTAATTGACTATGTCATTTTATCGCTCATCTTTTGCGTATTCCGCCTGGTAAGCCTACGTTGAAATTTTTATGAGTGTAACCTATTTATAGAAAAATACATGTGATGCATATTCTGCATCGTACGAAATATTGTAATAATAGATTAAAGCTGCCGTGAACTAATAGTATTTAAATATATTTAAAAAATACATGTGACTCATATTCTACAGCTTACGAAATATTGTAACAATAGATTTAAGCTGTTGTGAACAAATAGTATTTAAATACATGTAAAATTATGTCGCATGTCGCATTTTTGGGACACATTTTTCAAAAAGGGTGTTGAGAGATAAAATGACATAGTCATTAAAATAAGTAATAAATAAATAAAAATCCCGTGGTTTTGAAAAGCTAGAAACTTCTTAATTGACGGCATAAAAATCATTCTCCATTAGTAGATTGATTTATTATCTCAATGTGTGTCTGATTTTATCATTTCTTAAATCTCGTCTTAGGTATTAAGACATAGATAAATGGTACTTTTCACTTACAGGCATTTAATCTTCTCTTTGGGCTATGTGCGCTTTGTGCTTCCATGTTTTAAAAAAGTCTATTCCGATTTAATATTGTTCTTTTTTTACAGATTATCCTTTGATTTTTGAAAGGCATGAAATATACACTGGATTCTCTTTTTACACTGATTTTTCTTACACGGTTTCCAAATAACACGGTGCCAAAATAATGACGAAAAGCATTTTTTTCGATCTTTATTTTACTAATGCGTAACAGTAGAACTTCTTTTTGGAGAATTTTTGTCCCACAAAATTGCCCCACAAAACATTCTTAATTGTATTATGAAGTGACCCAAATTTAGTTTTCAAAGTTTTTGATAGACATTTTTGTAGTCTGCCAATTTTGAATTTGAGTCTAAAAAAACTATATTTTTTTCTTTTTATGAAAATTGCCCAGTTCTTGAAATGTGAAATTTACAGTAGTCCACAGTATAGTTTCAGAGGAAATATTCTGAAAATTTGCATAGTTGTGGAATTGTAAGTTTATTTCTTATCTGGAGAGAAGGTTAACCAAAAAGCGGTCTTTTCTCAAAAAGTGCCAAGTTTAATAATTTTTTTTCACAAAAATTAAATAACTTTTCAAATTGGAAATTTGTTTCAATTCACAGTATAGTTTCTGAGGAAACAGTCTAAAAATTTTTATAGTTTTAACATCGAAAGTTTATTTCTGATCTTTAGTGAAATTCCATCAGAAACGTCTTCCCCTAAAAAAGTGCGAAGTTTAGCAATTAAAAGAAAAATTAAATAGTTTTTCAAATTTTATCTCAATGTTAGTTCGCAATCTAGTTTCCGAGGAAACATTCTGAAAATCCTTATAATTATGCATCGTAAGTTTATTTTTGAGCTTCAGCTAAAGTCAAGAAAATGAATAATTCTCTGAAAAAGTGCCAAATTTAATAATATTCAAAAATAAATAAATAACTTCTCAAATTTTATCTCAATGTCAGTTTTCAGGGATAAGATTCTTCAGCTTTTTAGCTGATTTCAGCTTTTTGTGAATAAAGAGGAAATCACTTTTTTGTCATTTTTCTCTGAATTCCTGATTGTAGTTATTAGTTAACTGTGTGATATTTTTATCTTTTAGCATGTTCCAATGTTTTTCTTCTCTTAAAACTTCTTTCACATTAATTAGATATAAATATCGCGTACAAATTTTTGCTCTCGTATGATTTCAGCTTTTTTGCTCTTTTGCCAATCTCATCCGTGGTTCTTATTCTAGTTTTAGAAGAAGCATTCTGAAAGTTATGGGATTATAAGTAATGTTTTCAATTTAGGGGATTTGTCGCTAAATTTAGCGATTTTTCATTCCATTTGGAAGTAATACAATAATACTTTACAGCAACAGAGAGCGACATTTGGAGAAATTCACCAAGTTATGCGAAAGAACATCTGACAACACTGTCCCAGATTACTTTGCAAAGGAAGAAATATATATAATTTGTAATTAATAGAATGCTCTCGATTGCCGTTTTGTGTCTTTTAAGAAAAAACATTTTCTTAAAAGAAGCGTAAGTTAGACATGTTCTTAAACAAAGCATTTTCAATATTTTCCTTCCTTTTCTCTTCCATCAATTTTGCGTTCTTTCTCATTTTCTCATTTCGTACGGCCCGCGATTGAATATCACGTTGGCAAACTTCCTGCCCACTTCGTTAGATGGCGCCATCACTTCTCGAAACCATGGCGACCACTGGTACAGGGTCGCTGAATTTGTAGATTGTTACACGTGTTGGCTCCGGTGCAGAGCAGGAAAGGACTATGCACAGGGGACCCGTCTCTTTCCTACGACGCTGCCTGCACGTTCCCGCTACCTGAAGGAGAAACAAAAATTTTTCCCGCTCGCTTTTCTTGCTTTAACCACTCCAGCCGGGGCTTATCGAGGCCTCCCCAAAAAATGGCCGCGTCGGAATTGTATTTCGGGATTCTGGCAACGGAGGCGTGACCAACATTTTCAAACACACATTTCCTTCCCCACCACCTCTTCCCTTTTTCTTCGACCTCCATCGTTCATTCTTCTTTTTTATTATTATTTATTGTTATTATTCCTCTTTTATCACACTTTCCCGGTTTGCTTCCAAGACGTGCATTGATCAGGGTAAGTGCTATTTTTTAGAAAATGTGGGTGCTTTATTTTATTTTATTTCTTTTAAAAATTGGTTTGTCCTGAAATGTATTTTAGCTCGGCTGATCGCTCTATAGTGTCTGCATTTAAATATGATCTAGGAAAACTTGCCGTATCTTTTTAGTACTCTGTTTTGTAAATTATATAAATTTAAATTTCTCTCACCCCCACCTCAGCAGATTACTTTATAAATGTTTTGGGGCATGCTTAATGCATATCATAATTTAATTACTCGAATAATTATTTATTTATACATTTTGCGTTTTAGCTATATCCATGTTTCTTTTTGTCCTGTATTTTTTTTCTACCACTTTATATATATATAATATATATAAACTGGTAAATTCTGTGAGATATATAGAAAATAAAACAGATATAATTTAGTACGTCAGTATAAGTTTTTCTTCCTTCCTTGTTAAAGAAACAGAACTTTAATTTCATTTTATGAAAAATGGATGTTTTATTAAAATTCCATTTTTAGAGCAAACTTTTGCAATTCAGGAATGGTTTGAAAATACAAAATAATTTGAATGTATTATATTGTACTTGTGCATTTAAAATTAATTTATTGTGTGTGTTTTGCTGAAAAAAGGGCAACGGCTGCCCTTTTTTCAGCATTGGGCAATCTGTGCAGCTGTTCTCGCATTCTTCAATTTTTCAGCACATGTCAGTGCTGTTAAGAATAATCGTGACAATTATTTTTAAGGTAAATGACGTGCTAAAAAGTAAAGGATTCTCATGGAGCTATGTCACCCGCAACTATTTTGATAGAAATCAAATCTATTCTTCGTGACTGGTAACGGTCAAAACGTCAGAGTTTGGTGTTCCCAGTGCGGGAACACTGCGCATTAAAAGGTTAAAATTGTATCAGTGGAAATTTTCTTGAAATTTTGCTGCTCATACATAAAATACACATTACTGTTGCATAACCCGCCCGCTTATCTATTTTCTATACAAAGCTTCCTTTTTTAAGTTCCATACCTGAAACTCATTTTATGATGCTTTTCTACCAAGTATATCAGACATATACTTCTTCGTCCAGCGTGGTAAGTCATTGGAATTTCGGGTACGATGTGTGGTATGAAAGAACACTGATGATGGCATTTAAAGCACTCTTCAAAATATGCAATTTCCCCTTTCGATCGAAAAATCTTCGAAAATTACTTATGCCCACATATCTTGTCAGAGAATGTTGTCAACTCTCTTTACCTTACTGGAAATTGATTTCTATAATTATAACTAATCCCTCAATCAATCCGAGATTTGTCTTCAGATAACACAATATTAAAAAGTATTTTTCTACACAATATTAAAAAGTGATAATTTCGAAGTAAAAGAACCAGGTATCTAAAAGGCAATTTTGATGTGCATGCATTGTATTTTTTACCGATTAAGCGGGGAGAAGCAAAAACACGCAGCATTTTATGTAAGTTTAATAATGTTCATTGACTGAATGTTTCACTTTGAAATTTTAAACTAGGTTTATTCTTCCACACTGTAAAACTTTCATTTTATTCGACTGTAATTAAGTAAAAGTACGACAGTCTTCCAGTTTCTCTTGTATCAATCTTATTAACATAGTATTGAAGAGACTCTCCGAATGGCAAGTAGCTAGAAAAAAAATTTCTAGGTGGGCCCAAACGGTGAAAAAGGTAGGCTTAATTGTTGCCTTTAATTAAAAAAACTGTGTTTAAAAATACTCCCATATATGCCGAATTTTGTATTATTAGCTTCAGTGATTTTGGCTAGATGAAATATTGACAAACGAAAAAACGCATTACTTTCCACTTACTTTTATATATTAAACTGAATGTTTATCTAATAAACGACCTAAGAATATGAAAAGGAAACTTTTGTTATATTTACGATTGAATGTGTAGGAAAGGCTTTATCAAAGAACATAGTTTACCAGGGAATCGATGCGGACAAAATTTGATTCCTTTTTACGGGCCCTTTCATAAAATTACAATCGCTTAAAACGGCCTGTTCACAGAATTACAATGGATTAAAACCCTTCGCAAATTCATAATCGATAAAAACGGCCGCACATTAGTATTTTACAGTATATCTTAATTTGCTTTTAAACTATTTGAAGAAAAAAAAAGTGACATTTACAAAAATTTGTACAAAAATTCACAAAAATGGATGTTGAAATTCACAAAAATGAGACCCTAGAAAAAATTCCAGAGTCGACCCCTCTTTACATCGCGTTCACATTTCAGTTTATTGACATCAGTTGTGTAGTTAGGAGAAAGCATCCGTTTGTTATGTACTGAAAGGAAATCGTAAAAATACTTTTATTGATAAGACTTTTATGAAAATATAAAACAATAGGACATTTTTACTGTGGAAAACAAGAAAAAAATATATACATTTACTTGTTGCAAGAAGCAAGAAGGAACGGGACCCCCCCCCCCTAAAAAAAAGAAAAAAAAAAGAAAATACTTAAACAGAGAGACGCAAAAGATGTTCATTAAAAATATATAAATTATTTAAAAGAAAAATATTCTTTTATATTATAACGAATGAGACTCATTTTTTGCTGAATTTTCTTAAACGTGTTATATTCTGGCTTAATTTTTTTTTTTTTTTTTTACCTATTTCGAAGTTCTCATTAAAGCTATATGTGAAATACAGTGCTATAAATCAAATTAAACTTGACATAACTGATCAGTTTTCTGCAATTTGTAACGTTGTACACACACACACTGTTCGTATTTTTATTTTTTCTCCATCAATTTTCTCTTAATAAATTGGCCTCCACTTAAATTCTGAGAAGGCGATATTAATCTTGTATGAGCACTCAACAAAATTTCTTCATCCATCAAATTAATAATGTAGTACGTAATAATATAATTCCACAGCCTCAGCCATGTTCTTTTGCATATTTAGTCGAAATAAAATTTTGAGCTCGCCTAATTAGCATCTACTTTACCACATACCATCGTTAATCTTAAAAATTGATTACATTATGAAATTTGTAATTATAGTAAATTAAGCGTCGTTTTGCTTGTGTTACTTAAGTGGCTCTGTACTTGTAATTGCGCAAGTATGCGTCGGAAAAATCGAAACATGCGGATGCGACAATTTTTGGAGGTTAAAGAAAAAAGAAGAAGAAAATTTTTCAGAAGTTAAACTGTAACTATGGTAAATTTAATATTATCTTTATAACAGGAGTCTTATTTAAAATTATAGTGCAGTTTTTTCAGCTCAGTATCCGATGCAACTGTTCAAAGAAAATTTGAATAATTATCCCGCTTTGTGAGCTTTATCATTAAAAATACGGGCTTCATTTGCATTAGGGTTAGCAAATTTTTATCACCAGTAGAAAAACCTGATAAAAAGCACTGTAGCAAAAACAGAATATATTGTGTCTAAATCACAATCGCGGTTATTTATTTATTTTATTAGACGACGAGGGTGTATGAAAGAGTAACTTAAAACATTTTTATATTCTGATAGTACTACGTTAAAAAAACTTAATGAAAAAAAGTTTTACAAAATAAATTTGTTATAGAAATACAACTGAAACGTTTATTTAAATCAATAACCTAAGATATTTTAAATAATTTTTAATGTATTTTGCCTTAATTACTAGCTAAAATTAAAGCTGGGGAAGAATAAAACCCAGTTTTATTGCGTTACTCCAACATAGACTGTGAAGCAGTGCAACAAGTATTATTAAAATAAAGTATTAAGCAACTGTATGAAAATAAATATAATTACTCCAAAGTGAAATTTTGATCTAACTTTCTTTTTGAATTTAACAATTTAAATCTATTGCAGTTCTGCAACTTCTTTATAATCAAATAATTTTTGCTATTTTAATATTGCATAACAAGTCATATTAAGAGAAATATTACTTGCTGTCAATTTTGAATTTTGTATTTGTTTACTCACATTAGAAATTAGTTGATAAAAAAATTATTTGATAGTTTAAAGACGTTTATTAATTGTGGAAAATTCTGCTTCAAAATATATGAAATACATATTTTTAAAAGTTAGTTCTGAATGGATAAGTGCATTTTGGCAGAGATTGGCTAATAGATGCTGCTGTTAAATACCGACTGCTGAAACAATCGATTCGGTTTAAACTTGTCCAAAGTGTAACCGAGCAAGTGTAAACCGAATGTGTATTATATTATACATGCAGTGTATCTCATTATGCATGAATAACAAAAATGTTAGATTTTCGTGAAAAGAGAATCATAAATTAGCCGCATTTCTTCCACTTCTTTTATTCTCCTTTCTTACCATAATATTTATAATTCATAAATTGTTCTAATCCATTCACTACTTGTTTTTCCCCAACAGATTAGTCCTGTGAATAACGAATTTATCATTACAGATGAGGTTATAATTAAACAATTCAAAATTCTACTTTAACATACATTATGATTAATAATCTAAGAAATATTTATCGCGCAGTCTCTCAATCTAATTTATTTTACTAATGACACTTTTCCTCTGTTCCTAATGCATTCTGTGGGAATTCATAGTCATAGTATGATGACATGTCGCTGATTATCGTTAATATCATCATTGTACTGAATCGTTAATACATACATTGTACTACATTCTCTTTCAATTGATTATAGTAGTTATCGTGCACGTCTATCTTTTATGATTTTCCGTTTTATTTGAGCAGTTGTCTATTCATCCAGAACGGTGCAGGAAGAGTAGAAATAGACAGAGTTACGTTGGCTTTTCACTAAAGTTGTACATTTTAGATGAGAGGTGTGCTCAGTTCGCTAGTGTGTTATTTCAAAATTTTATTGACTGCCGCAGAGCTGCCGAATATTAACCAAAACAGATAATAACGAGAAATTTGGCAGGTATCTGAAATCACTTTCTAATAATGTTCTTATGCTTAGATTAAAATAATTTCAATGATATTCTCAGAAAGTGAAAATTCTAAGCTATTTTTAGATTCGCACTTTTAATCACGCTCGTTTTTAGGTTACACGTGAAGTTGGCCAATTTTCTCAGGTGGAGTTGGTGTAAATATGGGCTCCCATTTAAAGGAGGCCTGTAATTACACTACTTTTTTACGTAAATAACTACAATTATTTACATTTTTGTACGAGATAACAACAGTTACCTGCATTATGTTATTACCGAATTTAACAAATGTTTTTTTGGTGTAAATATGGGCTCCCATTTAAAAATGATCAACAAGTTAACAACATGTTAACAACAAGTGTTTGGTGTAAATATGGGCTCCCATTTAAAGAAGACCTGTAATTACACTACTTTTTCTCTTAAATAACCACAATTATTTACATTTTTGTACGAGATAACAGCAGTTACCTGCATTATGTTATTACTAAATTTAACAAATGTTTTGCAGTAAGAAAACTTTAAGATTTCCTATGTAGATAATAATAACGTTATGGGTAATTATAATTATTTTTTTCTGTAATAAATAAATTCTCTGTCCTTTTGTATTGTTTTATTTTTTTTCAACTCTTTTTGGAGAAGGCCCATCTCTGCACCTCATTTTTTTTTTCTTATGCTTTTTGTAAATCTTCGTTTTCGAACTAAAATAATTGATATTAATAATTATATTGACTTGGGCCGTGGTAGCCTAGTGGTTAAGGCGTTGGACTCGTAACCGGAAGGTTGCGGGTTCGATACTGGCGTACCACTAAAGACCACCGTGTACATGCGGTGTACGTGCACCTTAAATCAGTGGTTCCGAAAGTCCTCTCGGCGGTCGCTAGCAGTTTCCGAGGGGTGCCAATATTCAAAAGTCCCCCACCTTCTGATGAGGTTCCAAATTGTGGCGGGAAATTCCGGGAAGGACTTATTTGTAGCTCTAAGCGACACATTCAGTGACGTGAGCTGTTCTCTCCTGGCAAATAAATAATTATTTTGATTGTTCTCTCTCATTTAGTTAACTTCTTAATAGTTGCTGTTAATGAATGTCAAAATAAAAATCTAGTTATTCAAAGGAAAAAAAATTTTTTTTTTTTTCAAAGGTCATATTTACACCTTTTTCTCTAATGTACGGACTCAACAGCTGAATGATTTTTTTTTTAATTTGTGGTTCGTTAAATATATAAATTTTTTTTAAGTGAACATCTTTAAAATCTGGTGCTAATTTTGGCATAGCTGTTTAATAGAAAAGTAAACTGCTAATATTCGTTTATTATCATTAATTTCGGGATTCTAATTACCAGTGATCTCTCATTGAGTCCGCAATTTAGTCTATGCATATTCAGCCTTTCAATTTCGGCCAAGCGGGACGTGTTAGTTCAAAGCATTCATACTCTTCCAAACATCGAAAAATAAGGCTCGTGCAGTATGCCTTCTCGTGTAAATTATCTGCGCGAATCAATGTCAGAATGAAGCAATTAAAAATTTATTTCATCCATCAGTGTTGTTGCGGGAGGTAATGAAGTGTGTCCCCCCCCCCCCTCTCGCCCATACACACTCGCTTTTTCCTTCCAACACAAAATGTTTGCGTGTGACAGGTCTTTTAACGCTAGCTGGTATTGAAAACCATTTTTCAGCGCCAATTGGTTGGTTGTTGAAGGCGCATTGATTTTCTTTAACCGAAGGATGTCCCATTTAGTTCCTGTGCTCGAGATTCATTTAGTTTCTTTTTCTTCGCGCTATCTATTTGTGTTGTATTGTTTGCTGTCGTTCTAAAAGCGAGATCTGTCACAGCAAGGACAATACTTTAAACATTCCCTATCGTTGTTATTAGAAATAACAACTGGGTGCTGCCACTTGGGGGGTTGGTTACTTATGATTGAATTAATTTTCGATGTTTTTGTTGGCTCTGGGACTGTTTGTGCTAGTGATGGTGAACTTATAAACGCTAGAGGATAATATCTGTGATGTGTTAATGATGTTTTTTAATAGTTTGTCCTTTTCAATAGGGATGAAACAGATATCCGGCAAACATACTGTATCCGGCTAATAAGCCGGATAATTGGCAGTAGCCGGATATTACAAATATCCGGCAGTAATCCGGCCTAAAATTATATACAGAGGAATAACATAAATAAACATAATAAATGAATAAATTCTAAAAACTGCAATAATAAAAAATGCGAAAAACAAGTGCTGTGAAAATATTTTCTTTTCAATACTTTTTAGAATGTATTTTTATCATGTATAGAATATGAGAAAAAAAATTAAGTACTTCTCTCTTTTTTTAAGATTAGAGTAAATTATTACAGGAAGGAATTATTGTACAAAAACACTGTTTTTCAATTTTTGTAAGAATTTGGTACCCTTTTTTCCACCATAAATTGACCCTGCTTATGAGAAAAGTGTACTTGCTGTAGTACTGCTGGCTGGTGAGAAAATGCCCCCCCCCCCTAACTTTGATAAAGTAAGGAAATTTGTTACATCGATTTTCCAAGAGTTGAATGGAGATGTCTTTCTTTCAAGAAATGATCTTTTAAGATATTTAACTCTTGAGGGAGAAGTCCATGACATTGTTATTTGTATGACTTTAACTGCAGTAAAACTGGTTCTAAATTCATGGAAACAATCCCAAAAGGATTTCTGATTTTTGAATTAAATCATTTGAAACTAATTATTCATTACCAAAATTTAAAGAAAAAAAGTAAGAGCTCCAATGCCTTAAGAAAGCTAGTGCAAAAAAAAAAAAAAAAAACAAGAAGAAAACGTACTGCTGTCAGGTAACCGGATATCCGGCTGAAAGCTTGGCCAGATATTCGGTATCCGCTATCCGGCCAAATTGATATTCGTTGCATCACTACATTTCAAGGAGTAATAGTTAGGTTTTTTCTTCCAAAACCTATGTGAAAATATTAAAATTTTATTCCACACCATTGACCATTATTAAAACTGTTTTTATACTAGTAAACTTCCATTATTGTTGTATAATAATAGTAATATCATTGTAATAGTGCCTAGTTCATAAGAAGCTGTAAACTTTGATTAGTCTGTCTTTTAAAACATTTTTAATTAAATATATTCAACTGTTTATTAATCTTATTCTGAAAAACAAGTCGATTTAACTTACGGCCGTAGTTATAGCTTTCACATAAGATGGGATTCAGCTATAGGGGAGGAATTCCATTCTAAGAAATTTCATTGACGCCTAATTTTTTTTATAAAAAGAAAAGTCTAATTACATCGCGAATTTTTATATTCTTTAGAGTAGTAATTTTTAATATTAATTAAATTATAAAATTTACTAAATTAATATAATTTTTTGAGTTATGTAAATTTTTAATAATAATTATTAAAATATTTTTACCACATACTATTTTGTGGCACGGATACAAAATGTGGATATTTGGCCAAAATTAGCATTTTTGTATAGACTAAAGGGAGTGGTCAGATCCTGTAACCCTTCACCTCTATATACGTCCGTGATTAAACTAATCACAATATTTATAGTTGTTGCCACCGTAGTTGACTTATTTCTTTTAATTATCGAGCTGTCCGTTCTACCATTCTTCCTTTGAGAAGTCCAAGTAGTTTTATTTACTTGTTTTTCTTATCGATTTTATATATTGGTTTCTTTTCCCTTTTTTCTTTTAAGTTGGGGGGGGGGGGATACTTAGATTGCCGGACAGAAAAAAAAAGTTTAGTTTCAGAAAATGAAGCAGATTCCTAGAAACGTGACGAAAAAAATAAATGATACGTTTAGAAGGATTTCTTTTGGATACTGTTTCGACCAACAAAAAGTGACCTGCCTTGAGTCAGCCATTTTATTTGAGCATTTTAGTTAAAAGAATATTGGGTAACTGTAGTGCTAATTGTTTAACTTTTGTTGCAGAGAAAACAAAAGCAGAAATATTCATTTGAATGCATTTTGTCAATCTTTAATGTATTGAGTACATTAAATTAGTAAGTGAATTATTTATGATTATATGCTGAAATCTGTTGCTGCAATGATTTGTGATTATGTGGCTGCACTGTATAAAAAAAAAAAAAAAAAAAAAAATCGCCCCTTCCCCCTCACAATTTTTTCCCCACCTGTTACCTTTATAGAAAACATATTTTGTAGTGTACCAGTTAAGAGTTTGGATGATAATTTTTTCCTGTTTAAGTATAATTTCATTTTAAGCTCTCCTTTTAAGGTGTGTATGCTCCTTTTAAGGTGTCTATCGCTCGTTTGCTGCACACCGTTTTAACTCGGAAAATTATACGTTTTCAGCAAACACATTCGAATATCTGTGAAAGCGAAGAAGCCTATGGCTGCTAAAACGACACTATGGCCAACCGTCAGGTCAATTTTAAAAGCTTAAAAATGATACTTACTAATTAAATGTTCACATCATTACAATTGTCTTTATGCTATTAACTCAAAAATCACAATTTTTGAGTAATGACGTTGTTGCTGCAAATGAACGATCAATATAATATAAATCTGCTTGGAAAAAAAATCGCAAAACTATATTTTGAATGCAATAATTAGCAAAATATTCATGAGCGAGATATGTATTATAACGTGGTGTCTTTTCATATGCTATGGCTGATCCAGGAGCATAGTTAATGGATCTTCCCTCCAATCATGCTTAAAACGTACTGTCAAGACGCAACGGTGAAGACTCTCCTTCTTTGACCAGTGTTACTTCCTATCCTAGCTCTTTGAATGATCCACTGGAATCCAGCGATTGCACTTCAGCATAGATCTTTGAGTACCATCGGAATTCAACGATTTCTCTAGTACAACCTTGGGTCCTGTCAGAGCATTCAAATATTTATTCTTAGAAGCAACACAGGCTGAAGAGGCCTCCTCCGTTCACGTCTTTACAGCGGTGAGAGAGAAAAGGTTAAACATGGGTTCAGGATTAAAAATGAAAGGTTGGTGTGTGGAGGCGAATGGCCCATCTCTGTCATGATTTATCAATCCTTGAATTAAATCTTCTGGATCTAACTTTGCTAGTATTCCTGTGTTTTTATCCGGGTTGGTCAATTTGCCGGCAAAAAGATATTTTTAATCCAGGGCAATATCAAACGCTGGAAAAAAAAACAGCCAGAAATGGCAAAAATTAATTTACTCATCTAGTTGTGATAGTACTAAATGCCACATATTATAATGGCATATGTGTCTATATATTACTTGATGAATTATTATGCTTAAATATCTTAGTCCAATGAAATTATTTTAGCTGATGAAACATAATTAAACTATTTTGAAATGCTTTAAGTATATTTGTTTCTTATGTGTATTTACTTAGATAGTTACATTTGAAAACTAAATTTAAATTACTTTGAAGGTAAATATTTGACAGTTATTGCCACTATTTTAGTAGTTTAGAGCATTTTTAATTAATAAACGGATACATGATTACTTTCATTAAACGAGAAAAAATACATAAGCATATAGATCTTGGATACTTTGCATACAATAGTTTTTCCTGTTGCGATTTTTTAAGGGTAAATACTGATAAGATAACAATAATGGTAAAGTTGAAGTTAAACCTGAATTGAGAAAAAGAAATCGTATAATTACTTCTTATTCGTTTAATTTGACAATCTACTATTTAACCTTGCTTCCATTCAAATTCACAAACTCAGATTTATAAGCACTGTTGTTTCTATTTTTGCCATGATGTTTTTGTTTTTTTCGGGATTTTTTCCACGGTTTTTTGTACATGTGGCAAAAACGCACCAATCCTATGTTTTCATGTACTGTCGAACTTCATGTGTCTTTTCTTTCCTTTCGCAGTGGGAGGCCTGCAGCGGAATGGGTCTGTGAAGGGCGTGAAGAAGGTGCCCCCTCCGACTGTTCCCGCCCTGAGCGTGAAAGCGGCCCACTTCAAGCAGCGCAGCCCCTGCATCTGCAACGGGGACGAGCAGCTCACGCTCGACCTCGTGTGTGACTCCTCGGACAGCGACTCCTACACCAAGCCGCCCAGGTCGCCCTCTTCATCGAACGGTAGGTCATACACCCCATTCTCTCTCTCTTTATCTCCCATGAACACTCTATGGCACAGTTGGCTTGTTAATTTCTTTTCAATCAAGGAAATTAAGTTAATCAAGGAAGAAAATAAAATTTAAACCCTCAATAAAAGTAGATAAGTCAGTATCTGTGCCATTGGAATATATTTGAGTTGTTGACTTCACTGCTCTGCCTTGATTTTGAAGTAGAACAAATATTGGAGACTGACATTAACCCTTTGAGGCACAACCCTTCCCAACGCTGAAAAAAGGGCAGGCGTTGCCATCGCTCGACTTAACTACCAGGATGGTGGACGATCGAATCGTTCATCGCCTGCCACAGATCTAGAGACCCTTTTTTGACGCAGCTGGCTGTACTCTAGATCTGTGGCACGCGATGAACGATTCGATCGTCCACCATCCTGGTAGTTAAGTCGAGCGACGGCAACGCCTGCCCTTTTTTCAGCATTGGGCAATCTATCCAGCTGTTCTCGCGTTCTTCCATCTTTCGGCAGATGTCAGTGCTGTTAAAAATAATCGTGACAATTTTTTGACGGGAAATGTAAGTGCTAAAAGTAAAGGATTCTCGTGGAGCTGTGTCACCCGCAACTATTTTTATAGAAATCAAATCTATTCTTCGTGACTGGCAACAGTCAAAACGTCAGAGTTTGGCGTTCCCGGAGCGGACACACTGCGCGTTAAAGGTTTAACAGTTCTAAACTCTACTATAGAATCGACTGTCAGTCCTCCGGGAACCTGAACTTGGTGTCAACCCTTGTTCTAAACTGCCGTAAATGCCTGTAGTTTGCCACAAGATTAACATACATTGATGGATACTGCGCCATGAAAGTGCGTAGTTGTTGTTGTTGTTTCTGATGTCCTCTGGCACCGCAGAGCGATGCCAGATCCTCCAAATAGGACGGCGGTGGGCAGAAGGGGACGCCTTCCATATGAATGAGCCCCAGTGGGAGGAAGTCCGACTCTGCTCGAGGTCCTCTGATTTTGAACCAATTTCAGACGAGGAACCACCCGCCTGAAATCGGCACCCCCAGAGGTAGCGTTAAACATGGGACACTGGAGCCACAACGGATTTTACGTGCACCAGCTCCCATTAGCGTACACGGTCGCACAGCAGTCCAACGGAGAGAGGAGTTCACCTTCTCAAGCATTGGCCAAGCCGGTTGCTGCATCAATTGCCGTGTTCTAGTGGGAACGGAGTTAATCGTCCAACCACTGCAGGACGAAAGTACGTAGTGAGTTGAATGAGTGAGTTGAGAATATTCTTCCGTCGGAGCCACACAAAATGTTTCCAATATTTTAAGGTCTATGGGCAGAGACATTCATCTTGTTTTGAATGAAGCATAATAAGTATACAATTGAGTTTTTATTTGTTTATTAAAAAAGTCGTTCTTTCGGAATTAGCGTGTGAAGAACATCGATAGTTCTTTTACAGAAGCAAGTAAATAAACACTCATGAATTTGGCTCTAAGGGCAATAATTAAAACAAATGCTTGAGTGTTCGCTCTCGTTAGTAAAAAGACGCAACCCTAAGGTTCCCCTTTTGTGGTCAGTGTTCCTTCCCTGCATGGATCTTTGAATTCTTGCTGTTGTCTGCAATGGTGAACTTGCGCAAGACTAGTCTCCCATCGGAGCCCAATGCAGGAAAAAAATAATCCAGTCACCGTCGGCGAATTTTCATCTGCTGCGTCTTTTCACTGATGTGAGTGAATAGGTTAAATCTGGTGTCAAGACTTTAAAAATGGCTCTTCCTTTTGGATAAATTGTGCTCATTTTTTTTTAATATAAACTACTTCGCCTCTTTTATTCGCCCCCACCCCTTCACGCTCCCTCGAAATCTCTTTAGATTCCCCTTCTAATTACCTCAATTTTTTACCATAACTAGCTTTAGATGAAACTAGATAAGTATTCGTGCGCTGTCTCAAATTTAAATGACATTAAATAACTTCATCATCATGCATTTGGTACTCTGTATTATATACGCTGCAACCTTTTAAGTGAAAGACAAATTACTATACATCCGTTGTTCACTATTCACCTGCATTTCAGCGGGGAAGAATTTAATTTTTTTTTTAATTTAATGTAAAGTTTTACTGTAAAATAAAT